>PVJL010004528.1:0-127552 GCA_004026885.1 Lyroderma lyra
CCCCTCTCCCCTCTATTTATTTATTTATTTATTTTGCTGCCTGGCTTTTGGCTTCTTCCTATCATGGCCACAAGGGGGTGAACAAGGATAGGGACAGAGACAACACTTAAAAACCATGGAAGGAATTTTTATAAATTTTGGATTATACCAACAGAGCTTAACTCTGGGTTTTACAAGTAATACTGATTTTCTGTTTTATGATTTTAAAAATATTTTTATAAATATGTTATACATGTTAATTTTTTTTTAAGAAATAGTTTATTTTATTTTTTTGTATGTGGGTAGTTCCCTGGCTGGGAATCCAACCCAGGCCGCAGCATTGACAGCGCCAGCGCCGAAGGCTTAAGCCACTACACCACCAGGGAACTCCCTATTAAATATTTTTTAAAATACAGGCAGTAGCTAAAATTGCTAAAAATATATAATAGATTTACTTTGAACTCTTACTATTTGAATCAGTCAAAAAACAGTTCCCATCCTTATCTAGAGTTTGCATGATCACTAAAAGTGGCAATCTTTGATGATGGTGTTAGCCACGCCCACACCCACGTATTCTGCTTGCCAGGATCTCTCAGTGTCATGGTGCTTTTCAAACTGTTCATAAATTGGCTGTCAGAGAAGCAATAGTTGGTTATAAGGTGTGACTACAAAGTAACGAGGATCATACCCTTTAACTACTTATCTGATATTAAATCAATGGGTTTGGTTTTTTTTAAATAGAATATAGGTATGCCTTGGAGATGTTACAGGTTCAGTTCCAGACCACCAAAATAAAGTGTGTATCACAATAAAGTGAGTCAAATCTTTTTGCTGGTGGAGAGCCTTGCCTTCACTTTGTAAAGAAAAAAAAAAAAAGCAATGTCTCTGCAGCACAATAAAGCAAATCGCAATAAAATGAGGTATGCCTATAATAGCAGTAAAATGCTTAGAAAACTTCAGCTGTGGAGGAGTGGGTAAAAGGGAAGAAATCAAGAAATTCATAGTCACAGAATAGTCACAGGGATGTAAAGTGCAGCATAGGACATATACTCATTAACATTGTAAATAACTATGTATGGTGTCAGAGAGGAACCAGATGTATCAGAATGAAGATTTAGTAAGTTATGTAAATGATGCATTACTATGCTGTATGCCTGAAACCAATATAATGTATGTAAAATGTAACTGAAAAATAAAAAGTCTCAAAAAAAAAAAAAAAGAAAAAGAAAAAGAAAACTTCAGCTGTGCTAATCTCCAAATACCCTGCTATTTATTTGAAGTAACTTTTGCCCTTGAGTTTTCAAACCTGTTACTTCAAGTAGATTAGCTAATCTTTTTCAGTCAAGTAAATTGAAGTCAATTCCCTTAATATTGCTCATCATCCACTAGGACCCCGGGTTTGGCTTTCTGAAGTTCCCTATTGAAGTCTTCTGAAGTGGGATATGTCATCAACCATTCTCAAAGCAAGTTCAAAAGGCATCTAACTTGCCTTAATGTCCTGTGAAAATAAATTACAATGGAAGGCTTTCACTTTCTTCATTTTACTCTAAGTTCTCATCCCTTCCACCAAATTCTGTGAAAAACCTAAGTAAAATAAATTTGGAAGGTGTGAAGATATACTTAACAACTTATAAACATGAGGAGGAAAGAATCATCTTTGGTAAGAGGCAAAGTTCTAAACATCCCAGGATATTCTAGCACAAGTGCTTTGTAAACGCTAAAATACGTTGTTAGTTCCTGCATTTGAGCAATCATGAATAAGAAGTCACAGTGTTAGAATGAAGGAGTTATATAACACCAACTACCTTTTGGACTTTGGGGTTCTTCTGGCCTGCTGGACCCAGCTTCTCCCTGGCCTGTGGCTACAGCTTAAGAATTTTCAATGCACCATAGTCACTGAGGCTAAAGGATTGGCTCCACAGCCAGTCAGAACCTGAGAAGTACAATGGTAGTTGAACCCAACTTCACACAAGGCATTCCTAAGACCTCCTTGCGCCATCCCTGTAACGACTATCTTACACACCAGCCTTTATAAAGCAAGCATTAGCTCTCTCTCACATCTGTGCATAATAAGTCTAAAAGCAGGATTTTCTTGCCTTGATTTGAGTCTTACTGTCCTTAAAAAATTGTACTAAAATACCCATAACATAAAATTTGCCATCCTAACCATTTTTAGATGTACAGTTAAGTAGTATTAAGTAGATTCACATTATAGTGCAACCAATCTCCAGAAATTTTTCATCTTGCAGAACTGAAACTCTGAACCCATTAAACAACTCCCCATTTCCCCTTGTCCCCAATCCTAGGGAACCACTATTCCTACCTTCAGTTGCTATGAATTTGACCACTCTAGATAGCTCATGTAAATGGAATCATACAGTATGTGCCTTTTTTAACTAGCTTATTTTATTTAGTATAATGTCCTCAAAGTTCATCCTTGTTGTAGTAGCATGTGTCACAATCTTCTCCCTTTTTAAGACAATAATATTCCACTGTACGTACATACCACGTGTTTTTTTTATCCATTCAGTCGGTGGACACTTGAGTTGCTTTCATCTTTTGGCTATTGCAAGTAGTGCTGCTATGAACATGGGCATACAAATATCATATCTGTTTTCAATTCATTTGAGTATATGTGGGATTGCCAGATCATATGGTAATTCTGTTTAATTTTTTGAGCAATCACCATACTGTTTTCTTTAGCAGCAGCACCAGTTTACAACTGTAAAAGTATACATTTTGATTAGGAAGTTCTAGGTAGAGCCTAAAATTCTACATTTCCAACCAATTTCTTTATGTTGCTAGCCCATGGACTATACTTCGAGTGGGGATGTGTGGGAGAGAGCCGTGACCATCAAAATATGTTCAAGGGTGGACTATGAAGACCTTTGAGTCCAGATGCTAAAATACAAGTTCTTTCTTCAGTTCTTATGATCACAAACAGTTCCATAGAGTTTCATAAAACACTAAATGCTGTATTTTGTGAATTCTTAAGAGCCATTAAAATTTGGTATTCATGAGCTACATCAGCAGAGTATTAGACTAGAGTTTATTTACCACAGGGTCTTACTGATTTTAGGGAGCCCTAGTCATTTTGTCTTTGTAGACCCCTTCCTACATAAAAATTCTTTAAATTTTATTTTATAATTGCATTGGTATAAAGATAAATATAATCCTGGCAGATTCATTATTGTATATTCATTGTTTCATTTTCTTATTTTAAAAGAAATTAAGACATATTTATGGGCTCCTAAAAGTATCCTGTGCCCTGGACACTGTGCCTACTGTAAATAATGCATAGTTGGCCTGGGTTTACTGAAGACTCTAAATCAGAATTCCACGAGGAAGACTGGCAGCTATACAATACTTGGCAAACTGCTGAGCTCCCACAGTTAATGAGCAGAGGCAGATAGTTAGAATTCCTACAATATTCAGACCGGATGCTATCTGAAACACTGAAACACTATTGTGAATTGGTCATAATTTTCAGTTGCTGCTCTTCCTACTTTTTAATTATGAATCACTGTTAGTGTACTTTATCTGTTAGTTTATGTGGGAGTCAACCCTAGAAAGTTTAGTGATATAAATCAGTATATTTTTTCCTATCATTTTCCAAAAACCAGACTTTAATACATGTATTACTGTAGTTCAAATGTCAGTCACTCAGTAGCTTAATACTAAAGCAGCTATATAGCTTCCCATGGTATTTTCCAGTTGTCAGAACATGTCTATAAGTTCATATTCTTCTCTTATAAAATAAATACAAGTGACTCATACATGGGTTTGGTTTCTGTACTTCGCTTTACAACTTAAGAATGAACTTGAATGCTAAAGAAGTCATCAATAATGGTGAGAGTCTAGTTATAACCTGATGCTAAAGAGATGGTGGCAAAATATCTTGAATAGGTTGGCTGAGTGACAAAAAGAGATCATAATAATTTCAGGAAAGATAATCCATGACAGGTAAGAAGTCTGGTAGTGTAAGGGGGATTGAGGAGAATGCTGGTCTCCCATTCTGGCCCCAGGAAAATGATATTGGAGAAGGGACTGTATCTTGGATGCAGAGCTGACCTTCACAATAAGTTGTAATTGATCTGCAAATTTTCTTTTGTGCTAGTATAGAGTGTCATTTCCATTTGCAATTAAACTTCTTTCACCCTGGCCAGCCTACCTGAATGATCATAGTGGTAATTACATTATCCTCTAAAATTTGGGCCTAATACCCAAAAGTAGCGACAGCCAGGAAGTCCTATCAGGAAAATCTCTCTTCCCAACAATAACCTGACTTGTTATCTTAACTTCTGCCTGCATTTCACTCTCACTGTATTCAGCATTGAAGGTTAACATTGGTGGCAAGTGGACCACTGGTTAGTGATGCACTTGCTGCTTTTCTCTTGGACTCCAGATCCAGTTCTGATCTGTGAGAAAGGATGGTGAAAATGAAACATATACCTTGAATAATGAGTATCAGAACCAGAAGTTCTTTGGCAATAAGGACACAAATGTTCTCTTTTTTTTTCCTTGAGCTTCAAAGGAGCAAATGAATAACAGGAAATGAGGTACATTATATTTCTCAATGAGAAGAGACCTGTTAACAACAACCAGGTTTTTAGAAGTTTTGAACAACTCACAGAGAAAGTAGACAATGTTTAAAACTTTAAATCTGGTTGCTACATTTGATACATTTAACATCATGCTAATGAAATGAATGTAAAATGGAACACTTAAAATGCTTTGACAAGGAGTTCCCTGGTGGTGTAGTGGCTAAGGCTTTGGTGCTGTCAATGCTGCGGCCTGGGTTCGATTCCCCCAGGGAACTACCCACATAAAAAAAATAAAAAAATGCTTTGATAAAATGTAAGATCACATTCCTTTTTCTGGCATTTGGTCCTTTATATATAAATACCCCAAATAATCTTCCTTTATAGAACTACTAAAAATTTTTAAATAAATACCAATATGAATCATGAATTTAGTCTAAGTCATATAATTCTAAGTCCATCTGTACAGAAAATAGCCTAACACATGACCTGGCCATGGAGCAAACACACCTAACATCAAATAGTGAGGTTTCCTGTGAACTTCCAGAAAACAGCAATCAGGGACTTTCTCAAGCAAAGTTTTGGCTGATTTGAATAAGAAGTTCTGATAAGGGGTTAGAAGTAGGACTAATGTATGGAAGCTCTAGAGAAATAGATTCACCTTAATGCAGAGAAGAGCTTTCTAAGTCACACAGAATAGACAAGGCCTGGGTAGAATTTTTCAGGGCAAGGACGACCTCTCCAAGTGTTGTGGTCCACTAGCTTTTTTTTTTTTTGGTATGTGGGTAGCTCCCTAGCTGGGAAACGAACCCAGGCTGCAGCGCTGACAGCGCCAGCGCCGAAGCCTTAAGCCACTACACCATCAGGGAACTCAAAACTATTTTATTATGCAGGTGGTCACCCCAAAATTGCTTGGCCATCCACTGGTCGACCACAAACGATGTCCTCCCCAGCGCTGGAATAAACTGTTGCCAGGAAGTACCAGCTGTCTAGCAGAAATAGGCCACTTAGCCACTTGGTGGAGATACTGTAAAGAATTTAAATAACATGTGGGTGTACATGATGACTTTAATCTTGGGACTTTGTGATTCTGTATTTGGAATCTGAACAGTTGTTCTAACTTCTTAAGATCTTATTAATAGTGGTTACAGGAAATACAACCATCATTTGTCACACACCAAATGAAAAAGACTCAACACAAACTCAACAGAATGCTAGCTATTATCATTAACAAACAATTGTTCAAGAGGAAGACAGAAAAATGAGATAACAATCCATTATACTAGATCATGCCACAGATGTTGCCAATTGATAATTCTATAAATTTAGACAGGATGACAGTTTGAAATTTTTGCATTGTAATTTAGACACTCTCAAATCTACTGTGAAGGCCTAAGTAAATCTACAAACCTAAAAATTATCAGTCCTAAAAAACTCTCCTACCACTCACAGATGTCAGTGAGTCTCAAACTTCTCTGTGTGCCAGAATCACCCGGGAAGCTTCTTAAACATGAGATGCTGGTCCCCACCCACAGCGATTCTGACTCACTGGGTCTGGAATGGGGCCCTGGGTTATTTCCATGATTACAATCTCCCCAGGTGATTCTGATGCACCCCAAGGTTGAGATCTGCTGACCTATCTCAGGAGAATGTATTTGCATTAAATAAGTAGTCTAGTAAAGCTCTTAGAAAACAAACTATCATTATTTAAAGCAGAATGCCCATGTACTATCAGGATACTAACAAATTTCTCTCCAGCTCCAACTCAACATCTGAAACAGTGTAGGAGTTAAGAACACACACACAGCCTTTGGAGTCAAACCAGGATTTGAATCTGACCGTGCAGATTACTAACAGTGAGACCTTGGCCGAGGGGCTTCACTTGGCTGAGCCTCAATTTCCTCACATGGAAAAAAATGGGAATTCGAGTACTTACCTCACAGGGTTGTTACGAACATTAAATGAGATAATGTAAGTGAGGCATGTGGAAAGTACTCAATAAATAGAAGCACTGTCATAATTAGGGTAGCGAACACTGGACTATTTCAGTGTGACCCTGCTGTGATTAATGCTGAAATAGAAATAGGATCAATGTAATGAGCTTCCTGTGTCTACATATTTGTTCGAGGGTACAGCAAAACACTTGAGTACATGTGCTTCCATTATACACACTGCAATCAAATTTTCTAAAGTAATTTTATCTCGTCCCTTCCATTCTTCATTTATTTATATCACTTAGAAATAAACTCCCCCTATAATTACACAGGACAATCACTTCACAGAAAAAAAAAATTCATGGCCTGAAATGGCACCTGTGTTGTGTTCTAGGCCACACAACAGACACAAACTATGGAAATCCAAGATTTGGGGAGCTGATTTTACATCCCTGATTGAAGTTCTCTCTCAAAACCAGAATGCTTTTCTAAGACAAAAAATATGTTAGTCTTACAGCGGTAAGAGGCTTATGTCCTGGTAACAGACAGAAAAGTGGTAACAGTAATCAGCAAACAACACTGACCATTGTTCTTTCAGCTGGAGCGCACTGATCCATTAAATTCAAATGAATGTAAATGATTTTAGATAAAGAATTTTCAGCAACTATATTTACAATAGAGCAGTTCAATTTTCCTATCACAAATTTACCCAACTCTAGTTCTCAAAGGTCACTAATTTTTTTTCTGTAAGTACATTCATTTCCCAATTACTTAATGATTTTGCATTGGTAAGGGGTGGGGAGTGAGGTGGGCAGAAAAAGGCCTGAAAGTTAACAGTTAAATCCCTGAACAGAGCTGGGCAGTGCTAACAGTAGAGCTGCTGAGCCCCATACTGGCATCCCTCTCTGGAGAACAGGTCAGAGGAGAAACCAATATGAAGGGGATAATGACTTTCACACCAGATCTACTTAGCAGAGATCCTGATGAGCTGTTGGCAATCCCCTGGGTTTTATCATTATCAGCACACATCTACAAAACAATGCAACTATAGAGAGTACTGTGCTGGGCACCTTATTGAGCAAGCACCTTACATTCATTCTGCAACTAAATATGCAGTCTTACAATTAATGATCCATGTGTAAAGCGGCAAATCCCAATGGCAATAACAGAGGGTTTGCAGATGTGCTCACTGACAGCATGGCAGGGTCCTGTTACAGCTCTATTACTGAATGACTCTTTCCTTCACAGAAAAACAGGTGCCAGTTGGTGGCTACTGCTAAGAATGAAAGACTGATAAGTACAGACACCTGGGTCTTACCTGAATATTCTGGTTTAGTAAAAACACGCAGGAGCCCTTTGTTCCTTTGTTTACTTATTTATTCAACAAGTTTGTATTAAACATTTCTTATTTAGGAGGCATGGAGCTGAGAGCTGGGGATACAATGGTGAGTTAGACTGATCTCATCTAAGAAGCTGCTGCTAATAGGTAAAACACAGTATAGACCATTGTACTTACGTGCCATGATAGGGGGTATGCAGAGTGCCCTCAGAGAACAGGGAGGTATACCTAACATAAAAGAACGTTGAAATGATGACTAAGACTCAAAGATTCAAGGAAGAGTTCTTTTAGGAGGTGGTGGGGAGGGAGGTTGGAGGGGAAAAGGCAGAGAGGGAGGTAGGGAGTATTCTTGGCAGAAGGGAACAGCAAGTTCGAAAGCTTGGAATTGAAATTGCAGGGTGTGTCAGGAAAACTGGCTGAAGACTACTTTGGCACCGTGTGTGTGTGTGTGTGTGTGTGTGTGTGTGTGTGTGTATTTGTGTGTGTGTTGTCAAGATGAGATGGGGCTGGAAAGGAAAATAAAGCCAAGAATAGGAAGGGCCTAGTAAGCCAAGGTACTTTATCCTGAAGCAATACACAACTACTGAAGTATTTTAAATGACTTGATCTTCTGGCACGTTGGAAAGATCCCCCTAGCTATTTGTTACAAAAGATAAGGGAGAAGACTCAGTAATTTTGTTAAAGTCCTGTTTCAAAGACAACCTGCTAGATAGGTTCCTAAAACTTTACCATCCAACACAGTAGCCTCCAGTATTTTCTAAATTTACTAAAATCATATTAAGGTGCAAGGAAGGTTCAAGTAGGTCACTAGCAGCAGTGAGTTGGAGTGATTAAATCTGACAGATCTCAGCCAAAATGAAGAGGGTTGGACTTTTTTGTTTCTACTGTAGATTGGTCATTTCACCCCTTATCTTTCTAAAGCCTATCTAATCCCAACCAGTGGTAAAATAGAAAGAACACAGCAGTTTGATCCACATAGGTAATAAAACTATATCTCTATTACAAGATAAAGAAATTCTACCCACAGTAGGCTTACAAAGTATTTAAACAAATTTGGTATTTGATCTATACTGCCTGAAGGTACTAATGAGTAGAGACCTTGTTTCCTAGATTCCTTCATACTAAGGTAATCAACCTTTATCCTACTACACCCACCAAAAAGAAAAACAACACACAATCCCTCCCTTTACATGTCTTCTGTCACTTAGCTTCTTTTTGTCATGTATGTCCCTCCTTACAGAGCCCACAAGCCCTGCACACAGCAGGTACACAAAACAGGGTCTTTTTTCAGTGAAGGTATAGTTTTAAATCTCTGTTTCATGTGCATAACAATCTGTTGGCCACAATACACTTGTAATTGTATACACAATACACTTGAAAATGTAATTCAGGGCTCATACTTTGCCAAACTTTTGTGTTGAGAGGAAAAGTGAAGTAGTAGGAACTTCTACACAAATCAATCCAAAGGATTTCACCCTTAATGTGGACAAAAGCGTTGCCAAAAGTACCCTAATTGTGCTGATTTCATGTGCCCCTCCCATTGTAAAAATTTGACATTTAGATTATTAATATCTGAAATCATAATTGCTATCCCTGAAGGGTGAATGACAGATGCCTGTGCTCTGTGGTACTCGCAACCTAAGTAACCATCCTTTACTATTCTGAAAGAGCAGGTCACAAGGTGATGGTCAATAAGGAAAATGTAAGATTCAGACTGGCAGAGGGCTGCTTGACTTCAGCATGAGAACATATTCTAGACTTCATTTTCATTTAGGCACCTTAGGGAGAAACTCGTGTTAACAACTTATTCCTTCTGTTAAAATCTCAGTTTAAAACAAACAAAAACAGAACAAAAAATGGCAGAATTTTTTAGAGAGACTTATGAAGTCACCATGTCATTTTTAGCTTTGTATCTTGCTTGCTCTAACACTCAAATCAGTAAATCCTGATTGGTAGCATTTTCCAATTTATGTGGTATAAATACTCCCTTCATGACCAGTTACAACTATCAGGTAGTACCACTGAAGGCGGAGCTGGGATATGCAGAGCTGGCTTTCCCAGAAGTTGCTGCAAGCTGGTTCTAGCACATCAATGCCTATGAGCAGAGGTGAGCCATACCAGACAATTCTAGCCAGTTGAGTCAGTCATGGTAGAGTAGATGAGCTGTTCCTGCTGTTCCCTGCCCAAATTCCTGACTCCCAAAACTGTGAGCATGATAAATTGTTGTTCTTTTACTCCACTGGGTTTTTTTTTTAAGTTTTTTTTTTTTAAATGAAATTCATATGCCATATAATTTAATGATTTTAAGTGTGTAATTGAATGACTTTTAGTATATTCATGGTTGTGTGTCCATCACCATAATCAAATTTAGAACATTTTTGTTACCCCTCCCTCCTATCCCCCTTAGCTGTCAGTTCCCAATAGTCCCATGCCCTCCCCCCATCCCTAAGCAACCAATAATCTATTTTCTATCTCTATACTTTTGCCTGTTCTGGACATTTTGTATAAATGGGATCACATGAGTACAATGTAGTCATTGGTTACTGGTTTCATTCACTTAGTATAATGTTTTCAAGGTTTATCCATGTTGTAGCATATTTCAATACTTCATTCCTTTTTATTATCAAATAATGTTCCATTGTATGGATATACCACCTTTGTACCATTATTTATCTATTTATCAGCTGATGGACATTTTGATTGTTTACCCTTTGTCTTAGTCCACGCAGGTTGCGATAAGAAAAATACCAGAGTACGTGGTTTAAACAACAAACATTTCTATCTCACAGTTTTGGAGCCTGGGAAGTCCAAAATCAAGGCCCTGGAAGATTTGATGTCTGGTTAGAGCCTGCTTCCTGGACCACAGATGGCTGTCTTCTCATTGTGTCCTCACCAAGAGGAAGGGGCAGGAGAGCTCTCTAGTGTCTCTTTTAAAAGGCTACTACTAAACTCATTAATGATGGCCCCACCCTTATGACCTAGGACTTTCCAAAGGTCCTATCCCCTAATACCATCATTTTTAGAGGTCAGGATTTCAACATATGAATAGAGGGGTGGAGGGACCCAAATATTCAGTCCATAACACACTTTTGGCTCTTAGGAATTATGCTGCTATGGACATTCATATACAAGTTTTTTGTGGACATGCTTTCATTTCTTTGGGTGTATCCTAAGGAGCAGAACTACTAGATCATATGGTAATTCTTTTGAATGGTTTGAGGAACTACTAGACTGTTCCAAAGTGGCTGCATCATTTTACATTCTCACCAGCAGTGTATGAGGGTTCCACTTTCTCCACATCCTTCCCAACACTTGTTATTATCTATCTTTTTTATTATAGCTTTCCTGGTGATTTTGAAGTGGTATTTTCTTGTAACTTCGATTTGCATTTCCCTGTTGGTTAATGATGTTGGCAACTTTTCATGTTCTTATTTCTCATGTGTATCTTTTTTGGAGAAATGTCTATTCAGATTCTGTCCCCATATTTTAATTGAGTTGTCTTTTTATTATTGAGTTGTAATATTTTATATATTCTAAGTATCAGTCTCTTATCAGATGTATGATTTACAAAGATTTTCTCCCATTTGGTGGGTTGTCTTTCCACTTTTTTGATAGGGTCCCTTGAAGCACAAAATTCTTTTATTCTGATGAAGTCTAACTTATTTGATGTTTTTTCTTTTGTAGCTTGTGCTTTTGGTGTCATATCTAAGAAAATATTGACTAATCCAAGGCCAGTGATTTATAGCTATGTTTTCTTCTAAGAGTTTTACAGACCTAATGTTTAGGTCTTTGATTCATTTTAATTTTTGTGAATGGTATGAGCAGTCCAAAATTTTTTGCATGCAGATAACTGATTGTCCCAGCAACATTTCTTGAAAAGATTATGCTTTTACCATTTGTTTCAATGCCTTTGTGGAAAATCAATTAACCATAAATCTGGGGGTTTTTCCCCCTAGAATCTCAGTTCCATTCCATTGATCTATTCTTCCATTATGCCACTACCTCCTGTCTTGTTTACTGTAACTTTATAGTAAGTTTTGAAATCATGAAATGTGAGCCCTCCAATTTTTGCTCTTCTTTCTCAAGAATATTTTGGCTCTTCTAGTTCCCTTGCATTTCCATACAAATTTGAGGATTAGTTTATCAATTTCCACAAAGTCAGCTGGGATTCTGATAGTATTTGCAGTGAATCAATAGATCAATTTTGGGAGTACTGCTGTCTTAATGTTCCAAACCATTAACATGAGATGTCTTTCCTTTTACCTAGGTCTTCTTTAATTTCTTTCAACAATGTTTCGTAGTTTTCAGAGTATAAAATACCTTTTATTAAATTTATTTATAAGTATTTTATTCTTTTTGGTGGTATTGTAAATGAAGGTTTTCTTAATTTCCTTTTCAATTTTCTCATTGGTACTATATAGAAATGTAATAGTTTTCTTCTATGGTGGTTTTGTTTTCTGCAACCTTGCTCATACGCGAATAAAGATAGGGCAATGGACAACTGCAAGGCCCATCATTCACTATTTCTACAATATCCTATGATTCTTATTCCATTGCCTCTGCTTTATTTCAGGGGCTCTGGCCTGGGTCATCTCCATGGCCGCCTAACAAGGGATTCCTCCTTACCCTGAGCCTCCTGCAATTTCTTTTCCACGTTGTAGTCAGAATGAGTTGTCTAAAACATAAATTGGCGATAAATTCACTTGTTTTGAATCATTAAATATTAACAAAAGTTTAAGGACTTGGAATATTACTCTCACAACCCACAAAAACTGTTATTATCTGCCCCTCATATAAACTCTCCTGTCACCTTCCACAATGTACCTTGTGCTTCATACCACACTGCCTTCAGATACACTAGTTACTTTGCCAGGAGTACCTTTCCTCAACACTAATAACTCTGACTCATCTGCCTTCATCTTGGGATACTTCTATGAATCTATTCTTTGTGGTTTCCTTTCCCACAGTCTGTTCAGATGTTTCCTTTGTGAGCCCATTAAATCCCGTATTTCCCTCCACAACTGAGCCTAACACACTATGCCAACGTTGGAAACCGCTTGAGGGCACAGCCAAGTCTGATTAATCTTTGTATTCCTAACACCTAGCATACCCATAAGCTGTGTCCAAAGAAAAGATGAGAGGGTAAGAAAATGAAGTTTGGAAAGAGTTGGTTTAACTTCAGAAAGAAGTGTCCAAACTCATTTTGGGGGAAAGAATCAGAAAATGGAACCACTGATTCCTTATTCTGAAGCTTCCCATGATCAAAGGAGGAAGCCTTTTGTGACTCTCACTCATGAAATATGTATCTTTGGCAACACATTTCCCAGGGAAATTAGCCTCCTGTTCATTTTAAGGACATTATGAGGTGGGGGAGGGGAAAATGGGAGAAAGCAACCCTTCTAATTTAAGGAATTAAGGTTAGAAAGGAGGTAGTATCATCCCTTTTCTTTCAGATCAGTAGTCTTATTTTCATTTTGTGACTCTGACTATAGGGTGTCCTAGTTACAAATATCATGAATGAAGAAAGGGCTTTCTGTATTGCTCTTCTTATGGATTTTCTGTTATATGGTTATATTTTAATAATGAACAACTTTCGCATATACAAAGGATGTACAAGGAGACCAATTAAACTGTAGTAAAAACAAGCCACCTTAGATGTAACAGCAGAATTGTTTCTTTTCTCTGCCTTATCTTAAGGTACAAGCTTATTAGAGTTATTTTAGCATTAATTTTCTTAAATAGTTTTGTTTATCTCCGCTAAGGTATTGGTGGATTATAATTTAGCCACAGATTAAACCCAATCTTGCCAATTATGATGCAAAAAAGGTTTTGATATCTACTAAAACCTCTACAGTTAAGGGAAATATAAAGATAAACACCTTTGAGTTCTTGCTAATATTTAGCCAAAATAACTTTAGGACTTTTTATTTTCTTGTTCCACCTATAATTGGAAAGGCACAGCGCCATGGCAATGATTTTGTGTGGTGCTGTAGTAGCAAAGATACATGGTTAAAAGTATATATATAACAAGTATGAACATGTAAGATATATTTCAGATTTTACAGAGAAATGATTGCTATCAATAACTGAGAGAGTAGAAACTGATCAAAACATCCACATAAAATTTAATATGTATAATACAAAAGAAAAAAATACTAGGCATATATCCTGAGAGAATAAAACAAATTCTTTGAAGTATCACAAAATTCACATATATGTCAAGGATAACAGTAATAATTATTTAACTACATGCCATTTTTGAAGATCAAATATTGCTTAGATTGCCCCACCCACCCTCCTTTCCAACTTCCTTTCTCTTGTTCTTCTGGGAGAGGAATATATAGTATTTTTCCATGTATAAGACACCGCCATGTATAAGATGACCCCTATTTTTTAGCCCTATGTTAAGAAACCCTCTTAACCAATTACTCCTGTGTGTAAGAAGACCCCCAGTTTTTGGTCTGACAATATTGGACAAAGTATCATCTTATTCATGGTAAAATATGGTAACTTAATGTTTAATAAGAGTACTGGTTCTAGAGTCAGCTTGCCTGTTTTGCCACTTACAAGCTAGGTAGCCTTGGCTAAGTCAGTGAAATTCTCTATTCTTCCATTTCCACATAAAGACAATTATAGTACCATATGGTTTTTGTGAGGACAAAATGAGTTAATACATGTAAAGGGCTCAAATCACTGCCTGGCACACAGTAGTCAGTAAGTGTTAGCTATTATTTTCTCTAGAAACTTTTTCTTCTGAGGGCCTTCAAATACAGCAAGTACCACTGTATTAGGCTTCTAAAAGGGTGAAATATTTGTGTTCTTTAGCATTATTTCCGGTCTACAGTAACATATGCACAATATCAAGAAGTCAAATGATTAGAAAGATGGTCATTAATATAAAACTGCAATCAAATACTAATGACTCTTGGGAAAAAAATGAGAGGAGGAGAAAAATATATTGATTCTCATAAATCTGACTTTGGTAAATTGTCTTGGATAAATAAGCACAAAATGTTAGAAGAGCTCATGAGTTAAAATCAAGATCTAAATGTAGGAGTAAGAAATGTGCTTGTGGGGACATGATTACAGCTTTGCTGGGGCTTCACAAAAATAATGTTCAAGTTCTCAAAAAGTGCTGAAGGAATCACAAATAGAACCAAGTGATTCAGCACATCGTGTTAAAGGCAATTAATGCTTCTATAAATACAGAAATTCAAAGTTTATAACCAGCTAGCTGTTGTATATTTATTGAGATCTTTAATATCTTAAGTATACAAAAAATGGGCAGGTTAGGTTATAGTGAAAGTTATCATCTTATTAAGCACTGAAGATTTAGCTCAGTTCTGGTCCAGGTTTCAGGAAAGGTTTCAGTTGATATAAAAGAATTATCTAATCTGTCTTTCCAAGCAAAAGCTGTCAGTTGATATAAAATATTATCTAATCTGTCCTTCCAAGCAAAAGTTGTCAAGACACCACACTTCCTCTGTGGTGTCAAAGTCCAAGTTGTAGAGTATGCTGAGGACTTAATCACAAACCAGAGTTAATTATTATTTTGGGGTACTGAGCAGATCAGACTCATTTCCCATAATTTATGTAAATAAAACCCATGTCACCTGATTATCTCGCTGACCTTCAATTTTCTGAAATATTATATTTAAAATTCAGGGTCCTGTGAGTCTAGCCCAGCAATCTTTCCCCTCTGTCACACTACTCATGACTCTGCATGTACCAAGGAATAGTTTTTTGAATCCATAAAAGAAAAGCTCAAATTCTCCAGAACATAAGCAACCTTTTCTGGAATTAAACATTTAGCAATTTCATTTGAGATAGTTCAGGGAATGTATTTATTCTAGGCTAACCACACCCCAACAAAGGGAGTGCTTTTGGCATATGGCTTTATCTTGTACATTAGGAATGCAATCTGTAGTCATTGCATAACTTTGGTACAATGCCAGTTCCACCAAGCAAAGATAGTTCAGCTAAAATGGCATCTCAGGGAGAAGGAGGTGAAGGGTAGGTGTTTTTAAAGGCTGTGACTTTACATAATAGTTTTTTTCTATAAAAGATGATGGTATCACAAACCTAAAGAATAGCTTTGCTTTTGCATTATCATTTATAATTAAAATGTGACTTTTTCCTGAAGAGCCAAAAGTAGCAACTTATTATTTGTTTGTTCTCTAGATTCTACATATGAAGGCTGACCAGAAAGTATCCAGACATGTGATATCCAAGACAGACATTTATGGTTGGATTTTTTTCCAGACAGTCCTTGAATAAGTGTGATCATATGGTATTTGTCTTTTTCTGTCTGACTTATTTCACTTGGCATTAATACCCTTTTGGTCCATCCATGTTGCAAATGGCAAGATTTCATTCTTTTTCGTGGCTTATTAATATTCCATTGTGCATATGTACCATACAATCTTTACCCAGTTGCCTATTGATGGATACTTACATTGCTTCCATATCTTGGCTATTGTAAATAATGCTATAATTAACATAAGAATTTATATATCTTTTAGAATTAGTGTTTTGAATTTCTTCAAATAAATATCCAGAAGTGGAATTGCCAGGTCACAAGGTAGTTTTTTATTTGTTTTGTTTTTTTGAGACACCTCCATACTATTTTCTACAGTGGCTGCACCAATTTGCAATCCCACCAACAAGTGCACAAGGGTTCCCTTTTCCCTACAACATGCCATACTTGCTGCTTACTGATTTATTGATGATAGCCATTCTGATAGGTGTGAGGTGCTATGTTACTGTGGTTTTAATTTCCATTTCTCTGATGATTAGTGATGTTGAGCATGTCTATTGGCCAGTTGTTTGTCCCTCTTTGGAGAAATGTCTATTCATGTCCTCTGCCCATTTTAAAAATTGGATTGTTAGTGTTTTTGATGTTGAGTTGTGAGTTCTTTATAAATTTTGAATATTATTACCCCATTATCAGACGTATCATTGGCAAATATCTTCTCCCATCCAGTAGGCTCTCGTCTTGTTTGGTTGATGGGTTCTTTTGATGTACAAAAACTTTATAACTTGATGTAGTCCCATTTATTTTTTCTTTTGTTTCCCTTGCCCAAAGGTATTTATCAGAAAAAATATTACTAAGAGCAATGTCAGAGAGTTTACTTCCTATGTTTTCTTCTAGGGGTTTTGTGGTTTCAAGCCTCACATGTAAGTCTTTAATACACTTTGAATTTGTTCTTGCATGTGGAATAAGAAGGTGGTCCAGTTTCATTTCTCTGCACGTATCTAGTTTTCCCAGTATCATTTATTGAATAGACTGTATATTACCCATTTGTATATTGTTTCCTCCTTTGTCATTCTGGGCTCTCTATTCTATTCTATGGATCTATTACATGTGTCTGTTTCTATGCCAGTACCATGGTGTTTTGATTACCATAGACTTGTAGTATAGTTTGATATCAGGTAACGTGATACCTCCAACTTTGTTCTTCTTCCTCAAGATTGCTATGTCTTTCCAGAGTCTTTTGTGGTTCCATATAAATTTTAGGATTGTTTCTTCTAGGTCTGTGAAAAATGCCATTGACGTTTTGATAGGGATTGCATTCAATCTATTGATTGCTTTGGGTAGTATGAACATTTTAACAAAAGTAGCAATTTAGAAAGAAAGTTGCTGCAATAACTCATGAAAGAAAAAGTAAAAAATGGATAATTAGAATTTGCCAAGCAACCATTTACTCAGTATGATGCAGGACACAAGCACTGAGGCATATGTAGTCCAGCAAATTATAATCCAAATTAAATACAAACAAGGAAGTACATGGCATAGAGAAGAAAATAAAAAAGCAAAGTATCAGAAAGAAAAGTGATAAAAATCAACTGTATTTTGAGCAAATATCTGAATTATTTTCATTTCTTTGATGGAGAATTCACTTCAGCTTCCAAAAGCATTAATGGCTAAACAAGACTGTCATTATTGCTAACTATATGCATTATATTGTACAGAAGATCTCTAGAACATAGCCATCTTGTATAACTGTAACTTTATACCTATTAAGCAATTCTCCATTTCTCCCTCCCCTCCTATCCTGGCAACGACCTTTCTATTTTTGGCTTCTGTAAGTTTGATTATTTTAGATACTTCATTTAAATGGCATCATGTAGTATTTGCCCTTCTGTGACCAACTTATTTCACTTAGCCTAATGTCTTCTAGGTCCATCCATGTCACAAATGGTAGAATATCCTTTTTAAAAGCTGAATAATATTTCATTGTATGTATTTAACACATTTTAAAAATCCATTTTTCTGTTGATGAACATTGGGGTTGTTTCCTTATCTTGGCTATTGTAAATAATGCTGTATTGTGCACTTAAAATTTTGGCAAGTAGGTGGATCTCATAGTAGGTGTTCTTATTACACACCCACCCACCCACTCACACACACACACACAGAAACACAGACACAAGAGAATATGTTTATTACTTTGATTATGGTGATTCTATCACAGGTATATACCTGTGTATATGTCCAAACTCATCAAATTGTATGTATTAATTACATGTGGTTTTTATATATCAATTATACCTCAATAAAGCTATAAAAATTAAAATAAATTTAAGATGATCTGGAAATGGTACAGTAAGAGTTCTTCTGGGTCAGGTTCTTATGAGGACAACTTCCAGACACCTACCGATTAAACAAGTCATAACACTCAGGGAAGGATTAAAAATCCAAGACAAAATGCCCTTGAAAGCTGTACCTTAATCCACCATAAGCCACTGTTCTCAAAAGACATGCATAAATAATGAACTAATATATAAGTATGAATATCACATATCTAACTTAGAAGGAAACAGAAATGGCCATGGTATACAAAACTCATTAAACTTAATTATTGCTTGAGTTTTTATTATAAAGATCTGCAGGACCTATAAACACCAGTGCAAATGGCTTTACTCTTCTGCAGCCAGTCATTTAGTAGAAAGTAACATGTACTACATACAGAAAAAACTGTTAATTTTCAATATACTACCTTATGCATTTGAGTATGAACTTGCTTAGATCTGGGGCTTCCTAAAAGTGTATGTGTACATAAGAACTAAGCTTTCAAAGTCTTTCCCATAGCATGGTTTTTGAATTGCAGTATATTTAGCCTTTTAGAATAACTGAATAAATTGTTGTAGCCACTACCAAAAATATGACAGTTCCTCAAAAAATTAAAAATAAAATTACCATATGACCCAGCAATTCCACTTCTGGGTATTTATGAGAAATCCAAAACACTAATTCAAAAAGATATATGCATCCATATGTTCACTGCACCATTATTTACAATAGCCAAGATATAGAAGCAAACTAAGTATATTCATCAATAGATGACTGTGTAAAGATGATGTGGTACATATATACAATGGAATATTACTCAGCCATAAAAAGAATGAAGCCTTGTCATTATGACAACATGGAGAGACCTAGAGGATATTATGCTAAGTGAAATAAATCAGAGAAAGACAAATACCACATGATTTCACTTATATGTGGAATCTAAAAAACAAAACAAAACATAAACAAACTCACAGATACAGAGAACAAATTGGTTATCACCAGATGGGAGAAAAGGTGAAAAGGATTAAAAAGTACAAATTGCCAGTTATAAAGTATTATGTCATGGAGATGTAAAGTACAGCATAGGGAATACAGTCAATAATATTGTAATAATTATACATGGTGTCAGATTGGTATTAGGTTTATGGGGTGATCACTTCACGAGGTATATAAATGTCTAATCACTATGTTGTATACCTGAAAATACAATAATATTGTATGTCAACTGCAATTGAAAAATAAATTTAAAAAATAAAGGGGCATCTGAATTAAAAAAAAAAAAAGAAAAGAAAGAAAGAACTCTGAAGACAGGGACTATACCTAACCTTTGTGTTTAACATCAATAATCATATAGCAAGTAATCTGCTGATTATATGTAGTCTCATTGCCTCAACCAGTTGAGCTCTTATTACCTCCTGAATATCTGGTAGCTCAATGTCTTTGTTTAGCATCCAGAAAAAATTACACGCAGTAAATAGAGAACTTTAGACATAGCCTCAATCAACCATACTTGTTAAAAGTCTTTGGGATATAAAACTACCTTCTTAATTTTCCAATAAATGTTTTGGGAAACTTACTCATTATATGACTTTTAGAGAGAGCTGTATAATCAGAGTGACTAACAGGAGAAAAGAAATTTATTTTCATTTAATTTGAAGAAGAAAAAAAATTCCATAGATTCAACTTTAATTTTGAAGCTGTTCTTTATATAAACACTTGTTAACAACTTAATTGTTGAATGTTCAATCAAATATGTTTCTTCAGTATCTTTCAACGTTTGACTTATAATGATTGTTTATGTATATTTCTAAACTATCAGTGTTAAAATTTACTCAGATCACTGATTATAAGTATTATTAGAATGTACTTGAGGAAGTTTTCCATTCTATATAGTCAGCTGTTGCTTTTCTCTTAAAAGAAAAGATGGGATAAAGAGATAAAAGTAGAAGACATGAAACACACACCACATGTGATATGACAAATGGGGGTGTGTCAGCTGCTCCAAGCAGCTCATGGAAGCTGTGTACATTTTATAAATATCTTTTAATTAGAGTATTTGATTTCAAAGATGTATTACAGTTCCTCAAATATCACACTAGTCAACAGTTGTATTAACATTTTTTTAAAAAGCCCTAAGTTTTATGTCAGTTAAACACAAAACTTATAACTAAGACCACCTATATCAGCTTATATTTTCAAAGAATTATTAGGGCCCACTAACTTAATAAAGGTAACGGAAAAAAAAAAAAGACAGCTTATTTTCATTTAGTTCTTATTACAAAAATATCTCCTTTGTCCAATACAAAAGTATCTCATTTGTCCAAGAAAATCTTAAGAAGATATTTGGTATAATACTATTTAAAACATTAGTACCCTCTTGAAAATTACACCAACACATGTCCATTATAATTACTACAGCTACCAGTATTTAATTCCAAACATGTCAATATTAATGAAATTTACAGAGAATAACTAGTTTACATAATTTACCATAGTATAATTTCTAATTATCACCAGAAACTTTTAAAACAAACTTTTGCTATTTCATCTTTTGAAGATTTGTAGAATGAAGTCATTACACACATTAATTTAACTACATGGATTCTGACAAAGCAGAAATGATTGATTAAATTATTACACTAAGGCAACAATAAATGGCCCTCAATCAATAGTATCATTCTTAAAAACCTAACAGATTTGTTGTGTTTCAATTGCTACATAGTCACCATTCAAAACTAATTTTATTTTTTAAAAATTGTGACAAAATGTTTAAAAATCTTTAATTAGAAGGGGACTAACAATGTTCTGTTGTTCGGTCTTGCTATTAATTGGTTTAATAAGTGTAAGTCAAAGAAAACAAAATTGTACCAGATTAAATCAGCAATAACTTATGTGAAGAATAAAGTTTAATTGCTGTTCTTTAAAATATTTAAAGATAACTTTGTGAAAGCAAACCAATATAAAGTATGACCTTAAGAGTTGATGAAGACTAAGGGATTTTGTCTCCTTAGTAGTGTAAAAACACTAGTACAATATAGGGAAATGATATTTAAGAAGAGTGCACACATTTTAAGAAAATAGACCTCCCCTTATTATGCATAAAGTTGATCCTAAGCATAGGATAATATTCACACACACACACACACACACAATTATTAGCTCTACCTACCTCTGTTGCTATTATTCAGCATTAATTTTTTTCTCCATTTTTAGCATTAAATTTCCTCCAAGACAGAATGCAGATGACTTTTTAATTAAGAATAGTCATCTAGGGAGTTCCCTGGTGGTGTAGTGGCTTAAGGCTTCAGTGCTGTAAACGCTGGGGCCTGGGTTCGATTCCCAGACAGGGAGCTACCCAAATTAAAAAAAAAAAAAAAAAAAAAAAAATTACTCAGTTAGAAGCACCACAATAAATAAACAGACTCCTTGTAGAAAATGTTTTAAGAGAGAGTCAGGTTATTGGAAACTGATTTATTTGGATAGGGCTGAATTTTAAAAATCAAATTTCTATACTGGTCCAATTCTATATATTGCTTAATGTTATGTCAGTTTCACATATAAGGATTGAACTACTATTTATTTCAATCTGATGGCTAGAGAAAATATACCACAGTATAAAAATAAAAATTGTGTTCCCAAATATTTAGGATTATTTCAACAAATCTACACTTTTCAAAAATACAGAAATTATATCAATTTTCCTTATAGGACCTCTTCCTAACATTAAAAAAAAAAAAAAAAAAAAAAAGGTAATGATTAGCATTGGTCAAAGAAAACAGAATCCTGTACTAAAAATGCTTCAAAAGTAATTCAATTTGTTTTTGGCCTCTTCTAATATCTCCTGAGAAAATTATCAATAATTTCTCAGAACATACAGCTTTAATAGGGGAAAAAAATATTTTTTCAGTTGTCTTCAAGCTTTTCCAGTGCATGTAAAGCAAGAAACAATATGCCAAATATCAATACGTAGAGTATGAATCCATTTGTATTGAAAACTACCTATACGTAGAAGAAAATTTGGAAGGACAAACACTGGTTCCTCCAGGTGGATGAGATTATGAGTATTCAATTTTTTTATTATTCTATTATTATTTATTATTTCATAAATAAGTATGAACTACTTTTGTAATTTAAAAAAAGGAACTAAGGGAAAAAAAACTTTTACATGAGTCTCAATCACTTAAAGATAAAAGCAGAAGAGAAACACAAACACCAAAGGGATACCCTCAATTCCAAGGATATACCTGTATTTTACACTTTAGATGAAAATATCTTAATTTTACACCGTGTATAGCAGTCCTCACTTTCATAGATCTTATGTGGAATGTAGAAATTATACAATAGAAAAATAAATATAACAACCTTTAAGAATCAAACATATTTTAGCTAAGGTATTTTGTTGTAGCATGAACATTTATAAGCCAATTTCCTAAAACAAAAAAGTGAAAGAAGAAAACTGGCTATTTTTATTCTAGAACTACTCATTTTTAGCTGTTATGTTATCACAAATAGCTTTGGGTTACTAAATTAGTTTTTCATATAATATATGCACAAAGATGAATAAATGCACAACCTTGCATTTATTCATAAGAATAATGCCTACTACTTGCCAAGCTTTGTGCTAGGTACTGGGGATCTGACAAGAGTGCATAGTCTCTGGTCTCATGAAACTGTCAGTCTAGCTGGGAAGACAGATAAGAAGCAATTACAAAACACTAATAAGCAGTGTTAAGGGAACAAGGTTGAGACAAGTTTTGCAGCAAAGGCCTCTAAGGCTGTCAGAGAAGGCTTCCCAAAGGAACTGTGTTTAAACTGAAACCTGAAGGCTAAGAAAGTGATAACTGTGTGAACTTGGGGAAGAAGAGTGTTCAGGCAACTCTGCATTTGCAAAAGTTGTAAAGCATATGCAGAGAAAGTGCAATGTTTTCTGGAAACTGAAATAAGTTCATTCTAGCTAGAACATTGGGAAGGGAAGAGGTGTTGTCGACAGATTGTAAATCACACTGTTCAGGCTCTCCTAAGCTAAGAGTCCTTAAGGAGTGACACAGTAAGATTTGTGCCTTGCAGACTATTCTGGGATAGCATGCATAAATACAAGTAAGTTATATCGATGTAGGACCTATGCCAGAGTCAGGAGGCTGCTGGAATAAGTAGATTAAGATAATGGCAGGATAGGTGAAGAGATGTAGAAAGATGAAAGAAAATTTTTTTGGGGGGTACCAACAGGATTTGATAAGTGATTTGGAGATAATTTAATGATTCACAGGTTTATGCTTTGATAATTGTTGATATTAGGACTATTCAATGAGAACAGAAACGCAGGATTCAGCAAGAACAGACTTTTTGTTCCTGTGGGTATGTGTGGGCAGCTAGGGTTGGTGGAGGGGAGTGGAGGTGGAGAATGAGGTAAATTCTGGATACGTGAGGGTGTCTGGAAAAAATTCAGCCATAAACGCCTCTATTTTTCATATCACAAGGCTGGATACTTTCCCGACAGCCCGTGTATTAAATTTAGGATATCTACAAGATATCCTAATGGATGTTTCCCGTAGACAATTGGGTATGTAATTTATAAGCTAAGAATTAGGTTTGGAGCAATGTATTTGAGAATGACAAACATACAGTTCAATGTTTTCTTCACCTTGTAAAAAATCCATGTCCATTTGATCAACCCCAAAATGGCCTTCCTTCCACCCCCAAAATGATAATTATTATAGATGATAAAGGAAGCTATGGGAATAAACAATATTTTTCAGGGAAATGGCAGAGTGAGAAAAGATTGTAACACTTCCAGAAACTTGAAGAATACCAATATATAAGGGATAGGCCAAGGAACCTTCAAGAGATTGAAAAGTGAGTTGATTTTTCCCCTTACTGACTTCTTATCATCTATTCTAAGTAGCGGAAAAGGAATCTGGATGACTAAGGGAAAAAGGTAAGCCTCTTCTAAACTTTTTGTTAAGTTTCAGAACCTTCATTTCTCTTGCTGTTGTTGAAACTAAGCTGCAGCCGTACCATGAGAAACTGGTGAGTGTACTAAAGGGCAAGTTGAAAGGTGAGGTAGGTCCTCATTCACTTGTTCAACTAATTTTATACAAAGACTAATAATGTGTTGTTTTTTTTTAACAAGAAAGTACAAAATAAACTGCTGCTAACTCTGCTCCTAACTCCGGCAAAGTGAGGTCTAATTCCAGTCTAGACTCCATGTTGCCGGTTTGGTTGATAAATGCAACACAGTAATTCTAGAAGCAAGTAGTTCTGATAATTCATTGCGTTCCAGGATGCTCGTGACAACTCTTTCTTACCCTAGAAGATTCTTTGAATCATCTCTTCTTAGCTTTGGTGTAAATCCAGAGTGTCACAACACTCTTGCTCCTGTCCCGGATATTTAAAAAAAAAAAAGAAAAAGAAAAAGAAAAAAGTTTAAATCTGAATGAAAATACAGAATACTGTAAAGCCTAAGAATCAATGCTAGTTCAAGTGTATTTGGGAGCTGAATCCTTATTTAGATTCCTGGCAACTTTCATCTGAAACATCATAGTTCAGAGAACTATAATTTGTGTGTCAAAGCAATACTATATAGCAAGTTTTGCTATGAAAAATACTGGCAGCTGTGGGGCGGCCTTTTCATACAACTGCTGGCATGCAGTAACTATGTCATTTTGTGTTCTATGATTAAATATAGTCCATAAAATACTGTTGAATCCTGAACAATACAGGTTTGAAATGTGCAGGTCCGTTTATATGTAAATTTTTTCAATACTGTAATGTATTTTCTCTTCCTCATGATTTTCTTAATAGCATTCTTTTCTAGTTTATTATAAGAATACAGTATATTATACACATAACATATAAAATATGTATTTAATTAACGATATTACTGGTAAGGCTTCTGGTCAATAGGTTATTAACAGTTAAACTTCGGGGGAGTCAAGTTATATGCAGATTTTTTACTGCAGGGCGAGGGTCAACTGTACTATGATTTCTACTTAATTTCCACTGGTTTGATTTTAGCATACAGTAAGTCAGTAATCTGACCCAGAGAAAATTATAATGACTCTAATATTAAATATCATTTTAAACACATTTAAGTACATTGGAAAAATGTGCTAATTATACTGGGTATATGACACGCAGTATTTAATTTCATTGTTATACTTGGTGCTGTTACTGAATCCATCAAGCTATACTACAAATAAGAAGCATACAATGTTTAGGAAGGAACTTTTTATTCTACATCCCTGTTACAGAATTTTTAAAAAGGAGGGGGAATAACGTGTCAAAGTTTTATGACAATTTTCACAGCTAGAAGAATCGGAAATTAAGGGAAGATCAACATAGGAGAAAATACCTACCTACAAATGTCCGGCAATACTATTTCCATTTGTAGTAATCCAGGAAAAAAGTCTATTTTGAAAGATAAGAAGTAGTGCATTCAAATGGATCACTCCAGTTGAGTCAGCTGCTTGTGATTCTTTTTTTTTTTTTTCCTTTAAATTAACAAGGGCAACTGACATTACTATCTTGTTCTTAAAACAGGAAGGAAGATAACTGGGAATGACTAACAAAATACCTTAAATTTTGTTTGTTCAGACTACTTGACTAATTTAAGTAACCAAAATAAACATTTAAATGATTTCTATGGTCAGCATTGAATAGCTAATAATCATTACTTAAATTAGTTATCCATTAATGTTAATTACTGCAATAACTTGCCAAATACAGAAATGTTCTAAGTTTGATAAAATTACTATTTCAAAGGCCAGAAATACAGCTTTGAACCCATACAATGATTTTTAAGGGCAAGTATATTTAGGGGGATTAGGTTTAATTCCTCATTAGCCCTTAGACTTCAGTGCTGATATTATTAACCCAAGTAGGTATTGATATTTATATCCAAATTCTCACATCTCACATAGATCATGTAAATAACCTATCAATTACCTTTGAAATTACTGCCAAAAGATTAATTTTGAAAGCCATCTGATAAGGCTTGCTTCCTAACTTTTAACCCTTACTCTGATCATGACCACTCATTACAAAATCCATTCACTTTATTCCTAGTAGAAACAAATTACTTGATTATAACTCTCTATCACCTCAATAATCTACCTGTCCTTAGACTTGCAAAGTTAACAAAGTCCACTAAGAAAACCTAAGAAGACAGAAGAGGTAGTAAGGCATAGAGACCTTGGGTAGTCCCTCAGTTCTGTATAATGCTTAGCAGTACAGTGACAAATGAGTGATGAGATAGCAATTGTCCTAATCTAGGTCAATACAACGGCCAAAATACTTTGTAAACACTTTCTTTGCCTCTTTCTTTCTGGAAATCAACACTGTTCTGATTAAATAGCCTGAGAAGAGCTTAATAGCAACAGAACAGTTCAACAATATTTATTTATCTAACATCCTTTATCCAAGAATCTAAAAATCACCTAATACAATTCATAACTCAGTAACTGAAAGAGGTAGGTACTAAGGCAAACTGCAAAGGCCAAGAACAGAAATTAGAAGCATGTGCTACTGAACAATCTTTGTGATCTATAAGCTGCCTTTATATAGCTCTGAGTATATAATAAAATAGTGCTATCTACTCTCCTTCAATAAACTCAAAGTTAAGCAGAAGAACTCAGGATAGTACCTTTTCTTCTTGGCTCATTTGTATTTGTACTTAATTTTTACTAAAATTTGATTTATTTAATTTTTAGAAGATAGTGTTTACTCAATGATCTTGCCCAGAGAAAATTATAGTGATATATTATTTTAGATATATTCTTTTAAATATTAGATTAAAAGTCTATCACATATACCAATTATTTGAGTTATCTTTCTATTTGAGGTGATGGGTTTAGCTGAGCTATACTCACCATCTTCTTTGTGACCAAGTGCTGAATTTGTGAGATGGATACCTAGAAGGTACAATCTGGAGCTATGAATAGTTCTCTGTGTGTGTAAAGTTAATGAAACTATAAAAGGATCAAGCTCCTGTCCTTAGCCTCACTAGCACCATGCTCTGAGTTCACTGGTTCAAACTGTTAGATAAAACAGTGATTAACTAAAGGAATAGGAACAAAGAAAGGTTATATTTCATCATCTTAAGGTTTCAGAGATGACGTAGGTTTCCGATTCAAATTCCCACCTCCTGAAAATCAACTTCTTAAATAATTCAATTCTCAAGTAGTAGAAGTGCAGTCATCTGAAATTATTCTAATCTAAAAACTTAAGAAAATAGTCAATTACTATAATTGATGTCATTATAAGGAATACATAGCTACATGAAATACAAGCATACAAAGAGAGAACTCAGTGAAAGATATTATTTTTAATATTTTTAAACCAAGAAAGATGCTTGTTTAGGATTCACATCAGTAGTCACTAATTGGGTAAATCCTAAAGACTTACATTCAAGTTCTTGAAGGATTACTGCATAGAAATCTGATTACTAAAAATCTTTGCTCAAATGCCTCTTGGGCTCATTAAAGATGAGATGATGTATGAACCAAAAGTGGTATTTAAATCCCAACTGCTTTCAAGAGAGGCTAAGATATACAGCTGTGAAGACATTCCACAAGTGGGTTCATTGACACTAAAAATGGTATCTAAAAAAAAGACCTCATATAGTCTGCTGGCATTTCATACCAACCAATGGAGGAGGTAGTAATATAAAGTGTTGGAATTTAAAATACAAAGTCAGCACTAACTGTAAACATTTCTAAAGCATTGTATGTAATTCTTTAAAACATGTAGTGAAAAAGAATTAGAATTCATATAAAATCAGAATTTAAAAAAAAGCAAAAATAGAAATATTTAGTAAATTTACTCAAAGGAAGCTTAAATGATACAGAACTGAAAATATTAGAAATCTATACACAATAAAAAGTGAATATAAATTAGCCAACTCCATGAACATTTCCAGCTAAGCATTCATACAAATACATATTCACCTTTTTCTTTTACATAGGAGTAACACATACATACATGACATGATGGTTCTGGCAAAAAATCAGAGATACTAAAAATATTGTCAAGTTTCAGAGATGGTGTGGAGTAAGTTTTAATAACAACATTCTATATGAATGGAAGCCCCTGATTTGATTCTATGATTTTATCGTGCCAGAAGCATGGTTGGTTTTAATTTTTTTAAACAAATATGGGTATCATATACATTGGCTTATTAATTAAGGCATTTTGTATACACAGTATCTCAGAGTGGACAATAAACTTTCAGTATTTATTATTTGTTATGATGTTTTAAACATTCCAAGTCTTTTCAACATAAGAAAATAGCTGCACACATTTGAGTGTTTTCTTATAAAACACAATCTTAAAAAAAGTAATGATGATTGGTCTTTGTGGTTCCTAGTAATAAGTTGTCTTATTTTTTTCACATAGTATAAAGTATATTCTTATTCAGGATTTCATTAAGATCCAGTAGTTCTTAAACAATGTTACCAATAACCATATAATCCCAAATGCAGCAAAGGTGAACAATCTTCATAGTGCACTTTCACCTCACTGAAGCTGAAGCTGCTCCTTTCAGATATTTTTCCACTTCAATGTGAAGCAGATTGTTAGGGTTTCGTTAGTGGTTTCATTATGTGGCTTTAAAAAAAGCTTTTGTTTTCTTTCATAGTTCACAGTTCTCCGATGAGACATTTTGGAAATCACATAGTCCAGAGATGTTTTGAATAACCAAATGCTCTTTAATAGATGAAGTCTCTCAATGCAACTGTAATAAATAAGCATCTACATCCTTAGAGAATAAAACAAAAACATTTTATTAGCTAGTAGAGCAAATACATATATACACACCCATTTTCTTCTTCCGTTTTGTCACTTGATTTACTTTAGTTTCCCTTTGTATCCTTTTGAGGGTAAAAGATATGTCTTACTCAACTTTTTAATCTGCATTTATTTAGCACAGGGCCTGGCACACAGCACATTCTCAGTAAACATTTGCTAAGTGCTGAGTAAATGGTCTGGTTCCCATAATCAAGCAACTATGGTTCTAAAGCTAGGCAAGTTCATTAAACTGTTCACAGCAATTCCTTTACTACTATATAAACTGTAAGCCAGTTTGATTGATAGCCTCTCTAATTTCTACCTTCAAGAAAATTACATTTAAGTGTTTAATATTGTAAAAGAGGTTTTATCATAGCTTAAGGAACTTCGCAGAACTTTTAATCACTCAATACTGTTTTTATTTTAATCTCTGGTTCTCAGCTTCATGCTTATAAAGCTTCTCTCTGTATAAAAAATAACAGTCAAAAGCAAATTTCTAAGGAAAACAATACTTTTTTAGTTCTATTACCATGAATATAAGACCACTCCAGAACAATGTGATATATCATGCATGCTCTAAAATTTCATTTTGTATCAGCTGTTATACTTCATCCCCACCCCACCATTATCAAAAGAACAACAGTAGATTAAAAACTTGTGAGAAACTGATTTTTGTTTATAAGATTTTGATTATTAAGAATTATACAAAGTAAAATTATACACAGTGGTAATATATACTTGCTTAACATATCATTTTGCTTCTTTTCTTGAAAGTATCCCAAAAGATTTTTACAAGTTAGCCCATAACATAAATCCTCTTATTTAGAATATTATATTTTTTCAAACCAAAGAATGCTTTTGTATTTCTAGCTAATGCCCATTTATGATAGCAGTTTGCTCAGTAAAGGAATGGAAATATTTCTTAACAATGATATTTTTTCCTGAAATTATATATATCTTATATACCAATGTTTTCTGGAATTTAAATATTAAAATCCAAGCTAGCAATGTACCTTTGTCTTTAAGAGGTAAGCAAATCAATAAATACCAATGTCAAATTCATACTGTGGTTTGAAGTGTACTTTCCCAAATAGCATGCTATTAGCAACAGTCAAGTAAAAACTAATACCCCCAAACCATTTCATTGTATTCCTCACCTCTTGCTTCCTGAGTATCATTATTCTTTCAGATGCCTTCCTTACCTTGATTTTTAAATTTTTTTCAAATATTTTTAGTTAACTGGAACTAGGTCATTAAATAACCTGTAGCACATTATTTCTGTGGCTGTTATCTGAAACACATACAATGGCTAATAATTCTTGTGTTTCCTGCCAAAGTCTCATTCATATCCAGAGACACTTGCAAATAAAAAATTAACTTTAGACATTATTAGAATAATACTGAATTATTTTGTCTAAAGTTATAATAATTCATTTATAAATGCATAATACTAAAATATTATTTCTAAATTTTAATTAAGCTTATATATTCATTTTAACCTTAAAATTTCAAGCTTAACTATGGATTACCTTAGCTATATTACCAGTATATCCTGGAACCAATGTAAGATGGTTTTCTTGTTCCCACAATCCACTTAACTGTTGTTTTAAAATCTTAATATTTCTAGGAGAAATAAAGAAAATTAAGAATATGAATATAATATAACATGGACTTTGGTAGTAAATATTTTTAATGACAAATTTAAAATTTTTCAAGTATTTATCAGAGAAAATTATACTATTTGAAGTCAAGCATCTCTTTAAAATAGTACATACCAATTATGGAAATTAAAGGCTACTAAGTTGTTAATGCAAGTAAGAAAACAACTAGGCATTTGAAGCATTTGGACAACCTGTTCTTAGATATGGGGTGGGAAATTTTGAGACTAAAAAGAAAACTGTGAATGTTAAAGAGACTGCTGGGAGTTACTTTTTGTAGCTTCATGATAATCTGACCCATTTGGTAGAATATCAACACATTTTCACATCAAGGCAATACACAAATTATAATGATTATAATATAGGTTTTAGAATTGTAATCATCCACAGGTTAAAGGTAGCCAAAGACCCTGTAAAGTGCCTCCATTCCTGTGCCTCATTACTTATTCCACTAAAGGTAATCTCTTTTTCTCTCCTTTACTCATTATAATGGATATGAGGGTTAAATCACTGCTGTGCTTTTGCCTTCTAAAATGAAAAGCACGGTTGTGCTACAGAGATACAAAGGGTTACTGGGCTCTGGAATTCAACTTCCATGTATTATTTTCACATGAACAATATCCTAATTTAGTATTTCTCTGAAAATGAAGAGAATAAATATTATATACTAATGATTATGGAATATAAATATCACCTAGTTTAATCAAGCTGCTTTTCTGAAAATAATTTTAGTAGCATGAGGTTATCTTTAAAGGTATACTCACCCATCATCTATGATTTCTGTTTTGGATGATAGTTCTGACCACCACCTTTTTATGACTGCTTGAAGCCAGTTCAAACCAACTATTATATACCTAAAAAGACATTTTGTTATAAAATTCAAGTGTCTTCATCCAAGAAGCCTTTACAAAAAAATATATCCCCACCCCAACTCAAAAAAACATATATATACACTGGTCTTTCCCCCTTTAACAAATTTATTTCACTACTTTCACAAAACTATATTTTATGTAACTTGTTTATAGATGCCTTTGTAATTGTTCTTTAGTCACTTCATATTCTTTTCCTAACTGGACTATAAGCAACTTGAAAATAAAAACCATGTATGTCTCATGGAGCTCAATCTACTACTATGCACTCACAAGGCACAAAATCAAAGATGTTGAAAGAGAAAAATGAACGGAGATGCAGATCACTTACTCTTCAAATTTGCTTTTAAGTAGTGATTTTACTAGAGGCAACAAGTCTACACAGCAGCCAAGTGAGATGTATTGTTTTTCTTCCTGTAAACTAAAATAAACAGTTAAGTTATAAAAATATGAACAGACCATAATTTGTCCTTCCATAAACTTATTTTCTGAAGAATATTCTTTTTACCTATTGGTGAGCACAGGAAGGCAATCCACCACTACTCCAAGGTCTTCTATCCTGAGTGTACAAAAAGAAAAGCACTGCTTAGTAAACTGATTTCCTTATTTACTTTCATGACCTTCATAGTGCTTTTGAGAAATTCATTCAACAAATAATTTCAGTGTTTATGATGAGCAGCCAGGTGCTGGGGGTGAAGCAGTAAACAAATAGATAGGGTGTGAGTGTATGCTGGGAGTGAGTGAAAAGGCAGAGACAGACAATAAACAAATAAACAAGCAAAATACAGAGAGAATGTTGATGGTGCAAGTGCTATGGAAAAAAATAAAACAAAAGAAATAATGTAATTTTAATTAAGGTGGTCAAAAAGGCTTCATTATGGTAACATTTGAGAAGGAACTTCATTTTAGTGAGGAAGGTAACATTTAAAATTTTCACTCAAAGGGGATTTTTAAAGGGTTAGTTTTCCCATACTGATAATGCTTAGTTTTATAGATAAGAATCTTAGAGAAGTAACAGCTTTGTTAGTCTGATAAAACTGATGCTTTTTTGTATTTTGGTTACTTTTAAGACTAGTAATGAATGTAATGTAAACCATGTTGTCTCTATTGAAGCTAAACATAGGAAGTTTAAATTTTTAGCCAGTAATAAACATAAAAAAGAAGAGGTATTTCTAGATAGCCTATTGAAAATTACTTTTATTGAACAAAAAGCATGAAAAGTCACACTTACCTCACCAAATAAGCTACAAGTTCACTTATACTTCTCTTTTTCCAGAAAGTTAAAGCTACATTCAATCTCAAATTTCTGCTGAACAAAACTTGTGCCATTGTTTCATGGTCCTGAGAAACCTGAAAGGTAGTAATTTAATTTCTTAAAAAGCACATTAAAACAAAATATAAAACCATTTTTTCAATTAAATTATTGTGGTAGACATTTTAAAATTATACAAAAGTGACTCCTTTTACTCCCCCACACAAAAAATATTGTTGACTATAGTAAACTAATGATCTGAATAAATTTAGGACCTATTTATTTTTCACCAAACCTTTTTAAAACTAAATTTATTGGGGTGACACTGATTAGTAAAATTACATAGGTTCCCGATGTACAATTCTATAATACATTGTTTATGTTTGCACTGTGTGCTCACCACCCAGACCAAAGCGTTTTCTTATTTGCCACTATTTTTCTTTTAAATCTCAATAATCCATAAAATAATTTTTAGCTCAACTACAAACCTAGGATTCAATTTGTAATACAGATAAAAGGAAAAGGTGAACACATAAGCTAGTCATTACCTACTAAATAGTATGAGAAGGGAACCACAAAAATTCAGCTCTGTGACAAGTACTTAAAGTCATTCATTCACTCATATTTTTCTATGCAATAAAGTAATATATTCCTGTTGTAAAAAGTTTCAATAGGGGGTTCCCTGGTAGTGTAGTGGCTAGGCTTCAGCACTCACAACGCCGTGGCCTGGGTTCGATTCCCAGCCAGGGAACCACCGCCCCCCGCCAAAAAAAGTTTAAATAATGCAGAACTGTATAAATTTAAAGGAAATACTTTCTACCTGCCCACAAAAACATGTACTATCACTGTTCACAAGTAATCATCATTAACAGACCAGTATGTATCTTTCCAAACCATTTTCTAGACAAAGACAAATTAGATACATGTAAAATTAAAGTATTACAATACTTATATTTTGGAAAACCTTGTCTTTTCACTTATGTATTATGAAGATTTTTTCAATGTCAAAACATAGATTAACCTAATATTTAAAAAACATTCACATATTCTCCAGTCTTTATGTACCATATTTAGATTGATTCTGGTTTTTCCCAACTAAAACTATGCAATGAGCATTCTATGTATATAAATATGTGCTCTGTAAAAATGCTTCTGTAGGATTAATTTTAGAACTGGAAAAGCCAGGTCAAAGTTTACATGTATTTGACCTTAACAAAATAATATGGTATCATTTTTAGATTTAGTCAATCAGGAAATAGGGTCTGAAACAGCAAACCTATTAGTTGAGTGTGAAGCTAAGAAAGATTTGTGAAACATAGTCAAAATCAGAGACCAAAGTAAAAAGAGTCTTGAAAAAATGTCTCACACTGTGGCACTAATTCAAATGTACAACTAAAATGTTTCGTTAAAGGCATATGTATTCAAAATGTATATTCATTCAGTTCAATTAAGAGCCAACCTCAGTTCCAATCAAGGACAGATTCCGGCTTAATACAGTCACATGTTCTTTTCCTTCAAGGCAGGCAGTTTTTATCATTACTGAACAGTGTTAGCCTTACCACTTCTCTAACTACATGAAAGTAGAGGCAGTGTCTGTTTTTCACCCATCAGTCTATTTCCTTGGAGACTTCAGAAGGCATTACACACTAGAAAACCTTCAATAAATGTGTGTGAATGAATTAGTATGATAATGATTCTCTTTACCACTAAAGTTCAGTTACCATCCTAATCTCCAGGGTCCCTAATACACTATTAAGTCAAATTCTCCTTCCTCTCTTCTCACAGATACTATACACACTTTCTTCGCTTCTCCTAGCATTGCTAACTTTCTACTATTACTCCAGGATCTAATTTTTATGAGAGCATTTTCACTAGCAAAATGATTCTTTTTGCATCATTCCATTATGGTTTAATTAATAATACTTTATTTTCTACCTTTCTTTCATCTTGTTTGCTTGTAATTATAAATATGTTGCGTATCTTCATTCACTTACACACACTTATGACCATTTTAATTAAAAATTTTTTTTCTGCTTTTGTTACAGAAAATGCTTTTCAAACTGCCATGCCAGAGAAATGATACTAAGTTTACAAAACCATAAAGAAATTAAGATACATTCAACAATGTAATGTTATGTATCTATTTAAAAATTGTAGAAGTGTTAATCACATGGAAAAATATCTAAATGTATTAAACATCAAGGTATCAAACAATATGTACAGTATGAAGAGAAAGATATATAAAAATACTGTTATTGCCAAATGTCGAGATTATGGATTTTTTCCCTTGGGTTTATTTTCTACGACATATACAATAAACATGTAATAATAATAATTATAAACTCAAGTGTATTTAAAAATTTTATCAAACCATTCCTTCAAATGACCATTTTTATAAAAAATGACTTTTTGGAGGTATAATTTACACACCATAAAACTCACCAACTAAAAGTATGTAATTGAATTATTTTTAATCAATTTATAGATTTAGGCAACCATCATAACAATCCAGTTTTAGAATGTTTTGAATGTTTTTACCAGCCCTCCAAAATTCCCTTGACCCTATTCAAACAGCTATTTTGCCTGAGCCAGAAGAGAAGCACATCTTAGCAAGTTTGCCAAAACTTCTACTGGGCATTTCTGAAAGCCCAGCTAAATGTGCTTGGATAACTGGCTTTGGTGGTTCACTTTTTTGGAAAGATTTCTATTCCCTTCCTTTAAATCTCTAGCGGCTTACTTACCATTTTGGGTATTTATAGCAGCTGTCAATCATTTCCATCTATCTTCAAATATCACTAACTTAGAGATATGAAATAAACTACTGATTCAAATTTGGTTAACAGGGAAAATTGTCTCAGGGAGTTACAATTATTCAAAAAAGCCTGAATTTAATGGATGGCAATTTTTTCTGCTAGCAGAATATGACAAAGAAGAAAAACCAATAATTTTTTAAAAACCCAATAGTATAACAAGAATAAAGGTAAGTTTATAAAATTACTTACCTCAGAAAAAAAACCACTATATTTTGATGATGGGCTTTCTGTCTGTGAAGAACCAGAATCACTGGAGTTAAGCAAATATGTTCGAGTATCATGGTGTAATTTTTCAGGCAGGTGGCCTGCACAAGCCAGTTCATTTTCTTTATTTGCCATGTCACAGCCCCTACTTCTAAGGGACTGTTTTTTTTTGTAACAAGGATTTGGAAAAGGATGATGAACTTTCTTTCTGTAATAGATCACCTTACGTAGTTTATCTGGGCTTTTCACAGCTTGTCCAACTGTTCTGTAAAACGAATTGATTTTCTTAAATGAAAAAAAATTACATGAAAATCTTTAAATGGTTTTAAACAGAAAAATTTAATAGGCCACACTTTGTGATCACAATCCACTAAAATTAGAAGTATACAGAAGTTTAAAAATCTTAAATCTTAGATCAAAGAGGGAAATTTCAAACCATCTGAAAATCAATGAAAAGGATGATATTTTAAACCAAATGAAAATGACAAGAGGCATAATAACTACATGCTTTTAAAAGAAAATATTATAGGCCATTCTGGGTATAAGAAAATTATAACAATTTCTAGTCACCTAAACATTTTTCTAACAAAGTGACAAATAATTATACATGTTGGAATATTTCAAAGTTTACTTTAAGTTGAAGTATATTTAATTTTGTTTGAGTAAGATAACCACAATAGAGCACATCTCATGTACTCTTGAGTGATTTAGTGTAGTGGTTCTCAAATGTTTTGTCCTCAGAATGCTTTGCACTCTTAAAAATTCTTGTGGTCTCAAAAGAAGTTTCTAATATGGGTAGTATCTATTGATATCTACTGGAATAAAAACTAAAACTTAATAAAAATTTTGTTAATTCATTTAAAAAACAAGACTCATTATATAGTAATAAAATATTTTACCCCCCAAAATCCTGTATTTTCAACATACATTCACACACACACACACACACACACACACACACAGAGAGAGAGAGAGAGAGAAAAGAATGGGACTGTTTACAGCTTTGCAACATGTCTAATCTCTGGTTTAACAAGAAGACAACTGGATTCTCATATCTGCTTTTCCATTCAATCTATTATGATATTAAATATCATGTAGTCTCTGGAAAAACTACTGTATATTTGTAAGAGAATGAAAATGAAGCTGAATAATGACTTAGTATTAATATGAATATAGTTTTTACCTCAAAAACTCCCTGAAGGGATTCAGGGTCCCCCAGGGTCCTCAGGCCACACTTTGAGAACCAGTGGTTTAGAAAATTTGGCAGATCTGAGAACGAATGCTATTTTTATCTCTTTCTGAGTGTATAACACTGAAATCACTTAACTTCTCTGATCTTTAGTTTTTCTCATCAACTGTTAGGGAACAACTATAGCTATCTGGTTGGACTGTTGTAAGGATTAGAGATAATATTAATATGTTTATTGCCTGGCACAAAAGAGCTATTTGATAATAAGTTAGCCATTATTATAATAAAAGAGAATACTTATTTTTCTATTTTTACTCTTACCCAGCTTTCAATATTTACAGTCTCCCACAAACTTTAAAGCTGCTCTTACCTATTTATGTAAGCAGCCAACTGTTTTGGAGATTTCTTAACCTGAAAAACAAAAGTAGATAGTTGTATCATATTTAAATTCTTTAATAAAGCTATGTAAACTTTGTGATTCATATCAACAAATCCAAAATTCAACAGTTAAGTTTTTCAGATTAAAGCTTTTTCTATTCTAATTCTTTATCTCAATTATTAGTTATAAGAACATTGTATACAGGTGTTTTGACATATCTATCTCCATTTTCCATGCCACTAGTTACATTTTATACTTACAGAATGCTTAATAAGTTGAATTCTAATACGGTTTACAAGAAATTTATCAGTATATGTCTTGCAATAAAGAAAAAACACCTGAGATTCCTCTTTGATGTTAAACTAAAAAATTAAAATTATATCATACCACATTATACTATCCAAAAAGTTTTTAGAGCTTTCAGAATATAAAGTTTTTGATATTTCATTAATTCTCCTTAATTCTAGCAAGTTAAACATAATTAGTACCTCCCAGTGTTTAAACTATTTAACCAGAACTATTCATAGACCCAAAGAATTTAAACTGTCTGTGATGAACTGAAAGACTTTGTTTCCCCAAAATTCATATGTTGAAATCCTAACCCAGCACAGTGATGGTATTAGAAGGCAGGGCTTTTGGGAGGTGTTGGGTCATGAGGGTAGAGCCTTTGTGAATGGGATTAGTGCTCTTATAAATGAGAACCCAGAGAGCTCTCTTATTCCTTCCACTATGTGAAGATGCAAGGAGAAGACAGCTATCTATGAACCAGGAAGTGGGTCCTTACCAGATACCAAATCTGCTAGGGCCTTGATCTTGGACTTCTCAACCTCCAGAGCTGTGAGAAATTAATTTTTTAAGCCACCCAGTCTATGATATTCTGTTATGGTATTCTTAGCCTGAACAGACTGAAGATACTGTCTTTACCCATTACTGAGAAACAATGGACTTACCTCCTTCATGTTCTTATTAGTGAAATTAGAGATCCTTTTTCTAGGAAGATCAATGAAATGATCCTCAATATTGTTAAAAAAGTTTCGTTTTTTAACATCGTGGGCTTCAGATGCCATAATCTCTTGAATACCTAGACAACAAAATAAAAATAATAAATGTAAAATACAAAAAACAAAGTCTGATTTTTTTTTAACACACATATTAAAAATTACAACAGCTCCATGCTATGTAAGAGGACATAGTTCTAATTTACATATTTTTAAAATCCTTAAACAGAGAGGAAGCACAAGGCAGGCAATACAGGAAATTAAGGTTCTTTCTGTTCTTATTCTTTGCAAACAGTAACAATAATATGGCATATATTTTTTGCCAACACAACGTTATTCTCCCTATTTTCCATATTACTAGCCATATATTAAATTTAAATTTACAGGTTATGAAATCAAGTCTACCAGGTCTAACAATTAAGTTTGCAAACTTGCCACCGTGCGCTTACATTGGCAGCACTGTGCAAATAATTCAGTAAGGTTTCATAACCTTTGTATATCTGTGTCTCACAGCTGTGTTCACTGGTGATGAGTGGTGGTATCTTGATGAGTGGCATTCATTATTGTTGTGTGTTTTTGTGTGCCATCACAAGAATGTCGGAGCTTGCATTACAGCAATGGGCAAACATTGAATTTCTTGTTAAACCTGGCAATAGTAGCAGTGAAATCAGGGATGTATTAGTCCAAGTTTATGGGAATAATGTGTGATGAAGAAAACGGCAGTGTACAAATGGATTAAACATTTTTCTGAGGGGAGAGAAAGTGTCACTGATAAACAGAGGTCAGGGTGGTCAGCAATGGTTTGCAGAACTGATGAAAACATTGCAAAAATTCATCGAATTGTGAGCTGACTGTGAGAAGCATAGCAGACCAAGTAAACATCAATAGATAAACAGTTAGGAAAAGCTTAACTGAAAATCTTGGCATGAGAAAGGTGTGTGCAAAAATGGTCCCAAAGGAGCTCACTGATGAACAAAAGCAAAGGAGAGTCAGTTTGCCAAGATCTTTGGGAGAGGCAAAAGAATGTTTTGAGCCATGTTATCAAGGTCAATATGACCCTGAAACAAAGCGTCAAAAGTGCACAGTGGAAATCAGCCAATTCTCCACAACCAAAGAAGTTCTATCAGCCCAAATCAAGAGCTGAAATGATGCTGCTAAATTTTTTTGCTATCGGTGGGATTGTTCATGATCAATTTGTACCAACTGGACAGTCAACCAAGTTAACTATTTGCAAGTGCTGAAAAGACTCTGTTAAAAAGTTAAACAAAAACGACCTGAACTTTTAACCAACAATTCATGACTCTTGCATCATGACAATGCATCATGACAATGCACCAGCTCACACGACACTGTCTGTAAGGGAGTTTTTAGCCAGTACACAAATAACTGTATTATAACACCCTCCCTACTCACCTAATCTGGCCCCTAATGACTTTTTTTTTTTCCTGAAGATAAAGGAAATATTGAAAGGAAGACATTTTGATGACATTCAGGACATCAAGGGTAACACGATGATGACAGCTCTGAAGGCCATTCTAGAAAGAGAGTCCCAAAATTGCTTTGAAGGGTGGACTAGACACTGACATTGGAGCATAGCTTCCCCAGGGGAGTACTTAGAAGGTGACCGTAGTAATATTCAGCAATGAGGTATGTAGCACTTTTTGTAGCATGAGTTCGTGAACCTGTCAGACCTCATACATGTATAGTCATGGTACTATGGCACCCAAATGTACAGAAGTCTAAAATTTTGGAACCAAATCACATATACGACCACAAGCAACCAGAGGAACCAACATCAATCTATATACAAGGGCTGTCCGGAAAGAGTCCAGCCATAAACGCCTCTATTTTTCATATTATATGGATGGATACTTTCGCGATAGCCCTTGTATATCTGACTTGTTTTATGCCTAATCCTCACATTTTTGTTTCAATCTTGCAGCTAGCTCTCCTAAACTTTCTTCTACCTTTGAAAAAAAATAATCCAATCTCTTATTCCTCAAATTATATCTTATCCATGGAAACCCCTTCCACCTGTATGCCCAGGTTAAGAAACTTCTAGGATGAAACTTTTTAAGAAAGTAAATAAATAATTGCAGTAATACAGTAAGCACTGTCAGGGGCACCCATGTGAGTCAGCAAAGCTTCACTGAGGAGAGTCTTAAAATGGCCTGTGCAGAACTGAAAGGCATGAAGTCACATGGTTTCTCTGGCAATATCTTAAGTAGACGCATGTGACTGCAGCTTAGGCTGGGGGTGGGTTGCAGCAGTGAGAAATGAGGCTTGAGAGATAGGGAGAAACTGGATCAGAAAGGTTCATGTCCACAAAGTAAGTTTTTGTTTTTGTTTTTGTTTTTGAAAGAAAGGGAAAATTTTAAACATAGCAGTCTAAACACATGCAATTGCTTCTACCCTTCCCTGAAACTCTATTACAATGAGAGCACAGCAAAATGTTTTTAAAGACATAAAACCCGTATGTTTTTATGTCCCGTAGGACAAAGAAGAGGGGTGATGGCAGCAACATTTCTGGAAATTGCAAAATAGAAATGATAAATGACTTAGCAGATCTGAGAAAGCCAAATCCTAAATTAGCTATGAGGAAAGGTAAAAAGCAGTATCCCAAGAGGTTCAGGAATTGGCAATACTGAGGACCTCAAGAAGTGGGGATAAAGGTGGGCTTAAGAACAAGTACAATGATTGAATATCCATTTAAGACACAGTAAGATTCCTAGATCTTTTCCCCCATTCTAGTAAAAGACTAGAGATCTATTACATGGAAAATTTTAAATAGAGTCTTGGAATGGGAAACACCAGACATAAATGAGGGTGAGAGGAACATATTCTAAACAGGGGTATCAAGTGAAAGTCTAGATACTGCATGTTGAAACCTCTAACCTTTCTACCACTTGTCTCACAGAGGCTTGCAGCCATTCTTATACACTCCAGAAAAGAGTGTGGAAGATCAATCCCAGAGGGAAACATAAATACACATATAAAAATACTGACATCAATGATGGTCAAAGTCCCCCCAAAATGTTTTATATCTTGAGGATGGTGGTAGTTACCTAATTGTCAAAACTATATAATACAAAGAGTGAATTTTTATTATATGTATATTGTATCTCAATAAACCAGACTTTCAAAAAAAATCCTTAAGAAACAAAAACTGGATCCATGAAACACAAATGAGACAAAAAAACACACCAATAAAGACTCTTGGAAATGAATCACTATTAGAGTAGATCCTTGTTTCTGTCAAAAAGATGTAATCTGATTATTAAACAATTTATAAAAAGTCAACTTTCTGGAATCCAACTAATCAATAAATCTGAAGTTGCCTCTATCACAAATGAACCTTGAGAAATAAAAGTAATTAGAGTAAGAGGTCTCGAATGTCATTCATATCTTTAAAATAAATAAATACATACAGTAGAATGATAATCAAAAGCATAATAGTTTGAAGCTGAGGTAATGGTCCTATTTCATTAAGATTAAGATGTTTCTAAAACAGCAGTATCTGATTTAAGATTTTACAAATTTTAACAGATACAAAAAAACCCAAGGTTATTAAAGAATACTAGTTGGAAAACTAATTTTGAAAACTTAAAAATGGGTGATATGACAATAACACCACCAATAAAATAATAGCTACTACCATTTTATCACTTAACATGGAACAATAGTTGCTTTATATTGAGTATCACATGCATTCATCGGTACAATCTCTGATGCAAATATTATAATCCCCATTTTTTAAAAACATAGGTTTTGAGAAGTTAAGTAACTTGTTCTAATGTACTATAGAGGTGTTAGGTTTATTAGGTCAAGATTGGCCTGATCAGCGGAGGATGAATTATAAAATTTTTCATCTCAAGGCTGTGTATTTGCTATACTCTGTACCTGAGAAATACTTTCCCCTCATATATTCTTGTGGCTTGCTTCCTGATAACATTTTAAAGTTTTTGTTCAAATACTCGCTCCTCAGAGTGGCTTCCCCTGATCTACCCTCTAAAATAGCACCTACCTTCACATCTCTATATTCTCACACTACTCTACCTTGTTTTTCCTGATAATACTTATCACTATCAGACATAAATATTTGTCTATCTGTTTATCAAATGCCTTCTCTAATAGAATGGGTGGGACTTTGACTGCTTGTTCACTGTTATATTCCCAGGGCCTACACCACTGCCTGGCACACAGAAAGTGCTCTACATATATATATGTTGAATGAATTAGTAAAAATTTCATCTATACTATATAAAAATTCATAATTACTTGAAAGAGCTTTCACCTACAGCAGTGGTTCTCAACCTTCCTAATGCCACGACCCTTTAATACAGTTCCTCATGTTGTGGTGACCCCCATAACATTATTTTGTTGCTACTTCATAACTGTAATTTTGCTACTGTTATGAATCGTAATGTAAATATCTGATGTGTGTTTTCCGATGGTCTTAGGCGACCCCTGTGAAAGGGTTGTTCGACCCCCAAAGGGGTCACGACCCACAGGTTGAGAACTGCTGACCTACAGTCTTTAGTTCAACCTTTTCTAGTAGTCTGTACCTTTTCCAGGATGCTTTATCCATAGATTAACCCTGCTTATTACATACGTATGTACAGAGGGTGCCAAAAATGTGCATACACATTTTAAGAAAGGAAAAACCTGTATTAAAATTGTAATACTCGATACATACCAATAACAAAAGATGAATACAAGTCATGTTTGACTTCTGCAATTACAAGAGATGCTCAAAGTGGTTACCATCAGCATCCTGACACTTCTGATTACCGTGAACTATTGCTTGAGCAATGTTGACCAAAGTGTCCACTTGTATCACTGTGCATGTCATTTCAATTTCTTCCCAAAGTACTGCCAGTGTAGCCAGTTTCCTACAGTACACCACATCCTCTAAGGTCCCCCATGGGTAGAAGTCAAGGGATGTTAAGTCAGGAGAACATGGGGGAAACTCAAATAATGTTCTTGAATTTTAAATACCACTTCAAAATGGTCTTGCTGGGAGTTCCCTGGTGGTGTAGTGGCTAGGCTTCGGTGCTGTCAACGCTGCAGCCTGGGTTCAATTCCCAGCCAGGGAACTACCCACATTAAAAAAAAAAAAAAAAAGGTCTTGTTCCTCAAATGACAACCATGCTTCTGCCATTTTCTTTGGCTGTCTTACCTTGACACATGGTGATGCTAGCAATCATTTGATTAAGGCCATTTTTTGAGTGAACCTCATACTATACATTGCTACCATAATTCAATTCAACTTCGAAGAGTAATGCATCGATAACACCTCTTAAAATGTGTATAACCCCTGTATATGCGAAGGCTGTGTAGAAGGTATCCAGTCATGTAATTTTCCAGACAGCACAAGTATGGATTTTTTAAGTCTATAGAATTTGAATACTTTTCATTTAGGACAGAACATTTGTTGATAGCCTGTCTTCCTTTTATGTGGGAAAAACATTCATTTCTTCATAGGCTAAAACAGTTTTGTAAAGTACAATGTCACATTTTTTTAAAGAGTGAAGGACTTTACATCATTAGAAAATGCAACTCAAAACCACAATGAGATACTACTTCATAACCACTAGCATGGCTATAATAAAAACAACAGACAATAACAAGTGTTGAGAAAGATGTGGAGAAACTGGAACCCTCACACATTACTGTGGGAATGTAAAATGGTACAGTAACTCTGAAAAAGAGTTTGGCAGTTCCTTGAGTGTTAAATATAGACTTACCATACCATCCAGCAATTCCACACCTACATATTTATTCATGTGAAATGAAAGTTTATGTCCACAGAAAGACTTGTATGCAAATGTTCATAACACCATTATTCAGAATAGGCAAAAAGGTGATAGACCCAAATGTCTATCAACTGGTAAATGGATAAACAATATGTGGTATGTCCATTTGGAATACTACTCAGCAACAAAAGAAATGAAATACAAGATATATGAACATCATGCTAAATAAAAAGAATCAAACACAAAAAACCACATGTTATATGATTACCTTTATATGAAAAGTCCATAAAAGTAAAATCTAAAGAGACAGAAAGTAGAGTAATGGTTGCCTAGGGCTCAATAGGAGTGGGAGTACTGCAAATGGGCACAAGGTTTCTTAAAGGCGTGATAAAAACGTTCTAAAATTTGATTGGGTTGATGACTGCACAACTCTGTATATAATCATAATCAGGTAGGCTGTACATTTAAATCAGGTGAATTTTATGGTATATAAATTACATTTCAATAAAGCTTTAAAAAGTGAAGGAAATTACCAAAATTTTAATGGGTATGCCTTATGCATGTGGTAGTATCTTTCTTAGGCGGTAATACAGGATTATCCTTTTACCCCAAGAGCACTTGACAGTACTACTCAAATAGTTTTAAAGGTATTTCCCAAGGGCCATTTGATAATATACCAAAAGGGAATAATTTGAAATGAGATCAAGAGTGATTGAAGACAGTGATTATAGAAAACAGAAAAAAGTAATTTTTTAATGAAGAAAGAGTAATAGGAAACAAGCCTTGAAAAATAAAGCAAAGGCTAGGAGATACTGAGAAGAGACCAAAATACTAACTTTATTTACAACTATTTTGATCATTGGATATAGTATGTATTTTCTTAAATAAAGACAAAAGAGTAATTGCTATAGATACTTTCTTGAGAAGGTAGAAAAACAGTGGCATGTAGAAGGAGCTGGAGGGATGAATTCCCTTTGAGTAGTAGCTATCTCCTACTAGAAAGACGAAAAGAGATCTATTCATATAATTTACTACAATGGCTGCCAAATCAACAGATTAAATAGCTCTAGTGTTAGATACTCCCTACCTCTCCCGGTGAGAAAAGCTCATCATACAGGAATGAAACATGTCTGGACTTTTGTCTCTAATAACTGAAGTTATGGCTCAGGAACAAATTAATTTAAGCTTTCTTTTTACAATTAATACATGTGTACTATAGTATATCAATAATTTATATTGTATTTAACCCTGCAATTTCACTAGGTAGTTTAATTCCTCTTCTTAAAAAACAAAGCATGGTTATGTACAAAGAATTAAAATAATTAATATATCTGGTATCAATGATTCTCTTCATGACCACCAGAGTCACTCTATCACGAAGGGTGTGTATGGTATTCACCAAAAGTCTTAATTAAGCCTTAAAGTTTATGACCAGTATCTTATAATAATAAAATATATAAAGAGGTTTTAGAATGTAAAGCTTCAGCCTAACTTTTTTTATCCCAAAGAGATCAAGTAATTTGCCTAAAGACACTTAGCTAGTTAGTGGCAGAGTATAAGGCATATAGAATCTATGTCATTCCACCACATTGTTGTTTTCATTAATTGAATCCAATTCATTCCCAACTAGAATAGAATCAACATTTTCAATCCTGAATAGTCAAATAAGCCAAATAAGATGAGAGTATTATTTTTTGAGATGACAAAAGTGAGACAGATGAATGTAAAGGAACCTTACCTCCCATCCTTCCCAGCTTCACTCTTCTACGGTCCCCACAGAGGATTTATAGGGCTTAAAGACAAACCATACGTTTCTCTATAAGGCAGCTGCCACATAAAAAAATAAAAGGGAAGGATGAACATGGACTTTTTTTCTTCAAGAATTTCAATAAAGGGGAGAGGTAAACATGAGATTTTCTGGGACAAACTTTAGGGCCTGAATATACTGATTTCTTTCTCCTAAATTTGGCTACCAGAGTCAGTATCTGCTTTGTATCTATAGCACTTATGTTTAATAATGAACTTGGATCAGATTAAAAAAGAAGAAGATACAAAGGGAATTAAGAATGCCAAGGTCGATTGAAATGGGATTATTGCTTACAATGGAATATCAAAAACACGACTTACAAAGAATATTTTGTGAAGTGGCAGGTTAAAAAATAATAGTATTTTGGGGGTTCCCTGGTGGTGTAGTGGCTAGGCTTCAGCACTTTCAACGCTGCGGCCTGGGTTCACTTCCCAGCCAGGGAACAACCCCCCGCCGCCCCCAAAATAACTATTTTAAAAAGCAGGAGAGAAAACAGAATGTATAGTATACTCCTGGTGTTTCCATATATATAATCAATCCATTTGAAAGGGCTCTATCAAAACATTAACAGAAGTTATTTATTGCTGGTGGAATTACAAGTGATTTTTTTTCTTCGTTTACATGTTTCTCTGTTTTCTATAATTAATATGAATTATTTTCATAATCTGAAGAAATAAATATTTTAATTTAATTAGGTCACTATCTTACAAAAACAACTTAATCATATAACTCCCTTACAGTAAAAAAGTGGGAAAAGTGTCACACAGAGATAAAATTTCATAGAAAGAAATTTAACTTTTCCAAAATTAGGGCAACTCCATTTAATTTTCTCAATTCTTGCCTTCTCACCTTATTTGGGACTGAGCTCCCCCACACACTTTTATACTTCGATTTCTCCCTTTGAACTGATTCCTCCCCTTCTGCTTTCAAACATGCTCAGGTTTCTCCTATCAACTCCTATACTCTTTCTCTATTCTCTTTCCTGCCAAATTTCTACAATGAGTGCTTTTTAGTTTCCATTTTCTCTTTAACGCTTTACAATCTTGCTTTTATTTTGCCCTCTCATCTGAAAAATTGCATCTTCATCTGAAAAACTGCATCTTCAAGGTCACTTGAAGCTATAAGGGAGCCTTTCTAGCACTGATGATGCTCATCAAGGTCAGCCAAACCAACTCTAAAGACTGGTAGTTCTTCATCACCATTTAGCCTTTTCTTCATTTTAATGCTGTCCCCTACCCCCATCTGTTTTTCTGTTCACATGACACAGCACTATCTTGACTCTCCTTGTTCCCATACTCCCTTTTGGTTCCTTTTCAACAATTTTTTTTCTTTCTAAACTAAATTTGGAAAAATATTCTTTCACAACTTTAGCTATTTCTCTAGACCTAGTCTCTCCTCTGACTTCTATGTATTCAGCTACCTGATCTGTCATTGGTAGGTCCAAGTCAACACATCTAAAACAAACCTCTTCCATTGTCAGATCAACTAGCTGCCCTTCCTACCTACCACATTGTAAATTACTAGTCTCAAATTTTTCTCAGGTTAGAAACCTTCCAACCAATCACTAAGTCTTCTTGAATGTTCCTTCAGGGATCCATCTGACCTTCACTTTTTCATTGTCCAATCTCTAGCCCCATCACTTCAAACCTAAATTACTGTAAGAATTATTTGATTTTTCCTGCCACCAGTCTGTTTCTGGTCCCTATAAATCATCCTTTACAACCACTGCCTATACAGTATTCATGCAAAATCCTCGAATCTCCAATAGTTTCATACTGTTTACTACAGAATGTCCCAAATTATGTCTAGAGTATCCACATATTAATAGATTCTAATAAAAGTTTTACTCTGTCCAAATAAGTCTGAATATGCTGCATGTTAAACTACTTCTTGAAAATTAATACATTAAAAGAACTCTAAGAAGGGAGTTCCCTGATGGTGTAGTGGCTTAAGGCTTCGGCGCTGGCGCTGTCAGTGCTGCGGCCTGGGTTCGATTCCCAGTCAGGGAGCTACCCACATACCAAAAAGCAAAAACAAACAAACAAACAAACAAACAAACAAAAAACCTCTAAGAAGCCTGCATAATTTTATTTAACTCTGACTCCCAAACTTAGTCACCATCCTACTTTTTCTTATTCAGCCAGCTATGTATAAAATTTGAAAGATGCAGATGCTCCAAGGAACATAGTTTGTGGGATTGATTTGCTACACCAAGATTAAACTATTTATCTAAATGTCAAAGGCCTATATAATCAGGTACCATACCATTAGAGATAAACCTTTTGGATTTCCTGAGCCACAATGGAAGAAGAATTGTCTTGGGCCACACATAAAACACACTAACTACTGCAAAAAATCTCATAATGTTGGGTTCCATTCAAAGCTGTCCTGGGCCGTAGGGTGGACATGCCTGGTATAAACAGACAATGCAGGTTTTATCATTTTCTAGCTTGTGATTTTTGGGCAGGTCATTTATTCTATTCTGAATCTGTCTTCTCAAATAAAGAATGGAAATATGGTTGTGAAGATCAAAATGAGATTACATGTAATTTATTACTGCTATTATCACTCATAATGTTTATAAAAAATATATACACAATTCTGGTATTTTGAAAGGCAATTTGACAACTTTGTAGAGCAAGTAAACTATGATTACATCTTGCCACTCAGTTTACAGTGACCATATAATTTATCATTCATACCAGGACACATTTGAGAGTGAAAGGAAAATTATTAAAAATGATGATGGGTCAACAGGCATAAACTAGGTTTGGGCCAAGCAAATTCAGATGTCTGGTCAACCCAAGTCATTTAAAATGTTTACTTCCCTTTTCTATAAAAATTATCAACTACTCGGCAGTAAAGAATCAAATTACTGATACACATAGTAATTACTGACACACAGAAGATATGAGAATAAATGTCAAATGCACTATACTAAATGAGAAAAACCAGACTTAAAAGGCTAACTACTATACTTCATTCCTATAACATTAAGAAAAGGCAAACTTATAGAGAAAGAAAAATGTCAATGGTTGCCAGAGTCTGGGGGAAGGCAGAAGTTTACAAAGGGATAAGAGGCAACATTTTGTGGTAAGGAACATGTTCTATATCTTGACTGTGGTAGTGATCACACAACTGTGTGTATGTCAGAACTTATGTAACTGAAATATCAATAACCTTACTTTAAAAAATTGGGGTGCAGAGCACATATCATTAATGGCTTTTCATTAGGCTCCTTGGACACTCAGCAGTCAAAGAAGTAATATGGCTGCACTGAGGCCATATCCATTCTTTTTTCTCTAAGCAATTGTTCTACCCTTCAGTTCTGGAGGTTCCAGAAATGTTCCTCAAAGTCTCTGGAATATTTATGTTTTGACTGGTGATTATTAAGGCCAGTCCCTCTGGCTTTCTCTTTGTTTTACTCAATTGTGTGGGCAGAGTCTGGTCCTGAGGATGATAAGATGCCCTCAGTGCCCTCTGTGTGCAATGAGGTGGGGTGAGTGCTCTCACTTGGAGGCCAGTGGGAGTTAAAAAGCTTTATCTGCAAAGGCCTTCAGGCTCCTCCCACCTCTCCCAGCTCTCTGGAAAGCTCTCTGCTTACTCTCCAGCAGGTATCACAACTCACTACCTGGGTGAAAAATTAAAGACTCATCCAACCTTAAGGCTGGCGTAGCTAAAAGGTTAAGTAAAAAAGACCCATGTTCAAACCCCTATCCTTCCCACTTAACTAGCTATGTGATCATGGAAATTGCTGAGTCTCCTTTTCCTCATCCATAAAAGTAAAGATACTTGTGTTTTTACCTTGATTTATTACTCCAAAATAGTAAGAAAACTCAAGAACAATAAATTAGGGTGTTTAAAAAAAATACAGGAAAAAACTAGAATGAAGAGAGGAGGGGTGGGTAGGTCAATAAGTTAACTACCAAACAGTTAAAACTTGAGAGAATATTTTAAGTCATCAAAGTGATTTCAAAGTAGTAGGCAAATTCGGGATGGGATGGGGTTCGGGGGAGAAAGCAGAGCACTAACATTGGTACTTTACAGAAAATCAAGGGAGTCAGATTATGAGATGGCAAAAACTTAAGCCACCAACTACATTAAAACTTTCATAAAAGGAAACGGAAAAGGATAGGGATTCCTAAGCTCACCGTAAGCATCCTTAAACACAGAAAGCATACTTTATAACACCAGTAGGTCTCATTTTCTAAGCATTTGCTATATTCATACTTCCTGCCTCTCCTGATACTTGATTTTTATGGAAACAAATTGTTTCTATTCCCTGAAAAGTCCCTTTCCCTCCTTTGCATTTCATCATAGCCTCTCTGACTGCAATGACTGAGTTCAAATCTTCCTCTCTGAAGTATTTCTTGATTTCTATCCTATCTTCATTTATTTCTTTCTTCATCACCTTTTTATGGTACTTAGTTAATATCATATAGTTTAAGACTTTAACAGTTAACAAATAATTCAGACCTAAATGTAAGACATTTAACACTAACTGATCCAGGTGTGTCTCTTCTTGCAAACTAGACTGCAAAATCTCTCATGGGCAGGGACTGATTTCATACCTTTATATACACAATTTAAAAGGCAATCCAACGACTCTTAGTTAACTGCAGTACTATATACAGAAACATCACATCTATATGTGGTAGATCCTCCAGTGAGCAAATGAGCATCATCACAATTAAAGTCCTAGGATTTTCAAGTTCATTTTTAATATGATTAATGGAAAGCAAGCAAGTGTACTCAATTCAACATGCATTTACTGACCACCTACTATGCCTCAAGAGATGAGTAAGAAGTGCCTGTCCTAAACAGAAGGCTGGCGGGTACCAGACAACAGACTGGTGGGCACCAGAGGGGCCAGAGGGCTGGGGCAGGACTAGGAGAACAGAGGGGAGCAAACCCAGGGGCATGGAGGAGACCAGGCTCTGGTTGGCCAGTGCACAATAGAGTATACACATGCCGTATTACAAAGTTGTGCTCCTGAAATGTATGTAATATCATTAACCAACGTTACCCTCCAAAATTAAAGACAAATAAAAGAAAAAGGAATGAAATACATGTCTCATTTCTCAAGAAGCTCATGGCCTAGTGGGGAAGAATGACAAGAAAGTCAAAAATTATAAAACAATTAAGTGCTCTAAAAGAGAACTAGATAGTAAAGGTTGCTAAAAAAGCAGCAACAATGCATCTAATTGGAGAGGCAGCAAAGCATCCAGGAATGAAAAAGAGAGGCATTTATAGCTGGATTTTTTCCAGACAGTCTTTGTATATCTCAGGTCACACCAGATCAGAGTCCTGAAGACAAACAGAAAATTGCACAAATGAAATGAAGGAAAGCAAACACAGTAAAACTCTTATGTACTCAAAAATTAGAATCTAAAGCTTTCCTTATTTCTATACTTTTAGTTCTCCCAAAATGATGGTTCAATTTAAGCATTAATAGAAAACAAAAACAGATAGAGAAGCCGATGGAGAACTTCATAATGGATGGGTCAGATGGACAACATTCAAATTACTATCAACTTTAGCATCACAAAAACTAAGACAACCAGACATATGCCTCCTGATGTGATTTAACAGGAAATACTATACAAAACTATTATTAAACATTGCTGCCAAAAAAAGCTAACCTGAATATAATTAAGCCTCCAATACCTGTTATCAACTACCAGTTGATAAAGAAAATACAGAACACAGAGAGGAACCGAATAAGCACTACCATGAGGATTTAATTAGAAAAACCCAGAAAAATAGAAATTCTTTGGGACACAAACTGCTTCCTCAACAAATACTTTGCAAGAAAAAATATATATATAAGAGGAGGAACCTATATATTAAAAGAGACTGTATCAACTGAATATAATGTATGGACATTGCTTAGATACTAGTTTAAAAAAAACTTTAAAAGTGTAAAAATTAGGAAAATTTGAAGATTGGCTGGATATGTGATTAAGGAGTTATTTGTTCACAACTCTAAAGTAAAACTAACATATAATAAACCACACATATTTAAAGTATACTTATGTATACACCTATACATATGAGGTCAATTAATTTCACAAACTCATTCTAGAAAAAGTGCTACATACCTCATTGCTGAATATCACTACAGTCACTTTTGAAGTACTCCTCTTTGGAAGCTTTGTACCAATGTCAGCGCATACATAGTCCACCCTTCAAAGCAATTTTGGAACTCTTTTTCTAGAATGGCTATCAGAGCTGTCATCATCCCCCAAACCTGATAATTAACTTTGCAAACTTGCCACTGTGTGCTTATGTTGGCAGCACTTTACAAGGAACTCGGTAAGGTGTCACAACCCATCCACCATCTCCATAAATTTCCTGTGCCCCTTTGTAATCTCTCCCCAACCACTTGATCTGCTTTTTGCCACTAAAGATTAGTTTGTATTTTCTAGTATTTTATACAAACGGGATTCAGGTAATATCTACTCTCTTTATGTATCAATAGTGTATCAACAGTATACTCCTTTTTATTGTAGAACAGTATCCTATTGTGTGGATATCCCACAATTGGTTTATATATTCAGCTGCTGATGGACATCTGGGTTATTTCCAGTTTGGGCTATAACCAATACAGCTGTTACAAATAGTCATGTACAAGTCTTAGTATGAATGATTTCATTTCTCTTGAGTAAATACTTAGGAGTGGAATGGCTGGGCCATATGGTAGATGTATGTTTAACTTTCTAAACAAAATTGACAAACTTTCAAAAGTGTTTTCATTTTGCATTCTTATCAGAAGTGTATAGGAGTAAAGAATTATTAGTCATTTTTAATTATTTCTAATTGAATGGTATTGCAGTATGTTTTTTTTGTTTTAAAGAAGACTTAAATATATATATATATATATATATATATATATATATATATATCATACAGATGAAAAGAGATGGATGGTGTTTAGGATTTGCAAAGAGTAGAGAAAAATCAATGAAATTAGAAAGGTTGGTAACTATTGAAGCTAGGTAATTGGGATGTTCCTCTTTGCTTTTCGATATGATTAAAAGTTAAATAGATAAGATATAGTACTTTAATGAGCAAAGCTTATTTATGCACTATATATGTAGCAATGTTTTGCAATCATAGTTAAAATGGTATGCCCTTGCTCTTGGGCTCGAGGTAGTGTTCTCTTTAACGACTGTAGATGCAGTCAACTTTGTCTCATTTTGAGGGGGCAGGGGGTGGGGTGGGGGCAGTTCCCTCGTTGGGAATTGAACCCAGGCCGCGGCATTGAGAACGCCGAAGCCTAGCCACTACACCACCAGGAAACCCCCAACTTTGTGTCTTTATGTGAAAGTTGGGGCGGGGGGGTGGAATAGAAACAAAAATAGTTATGTGTAAAGATGACTATTTCCTGTTCCTTTGTCTCTCATTTCATACCCCTGAATTTGGGGACAGAAGGAAGTGTGTTACATAAAAGAAAAACATATAAGAAATAAACATGGGTTAAAAGTATCTCTCTCACTTTAGAGTATCCCAACAAACACTGAATGCTTCCCGAGGTCAACTGCAAAGCTGGGGGACAGCATACTCCCTCTACATCAAATCTTGCATTTCCTACAAGCATTACTTATTTTTACAAATAAATTAAATTCAAAATCACTGTAATTCACCTACCAATAATATTCTGGTATTTTTCCTTGCATGCAGTTTAGTTTTATATGCTATATTTTGTCATTAACATTGTATTTCCTACATATTAAAAAGTCTCTTTGAAAGTGATTTAAATGAATATATTTTATCACATGGATGCTATTTATTTTCTTCTATTACAGAAAATACTTTGATGGACTTTCATATATTTGTCCATATCTGATTATTTCCTTTGAATAAGCATATTACTACATCAAAAAATATTATAGAGCTATTAAAATATATGGTAAAAGCCCTTGGATATAATGTGACTGGGAGTCGTGGGTGGTCACAAAAATCATTTAAAATGAGGATTCATTTTTAAAAAGAGATGTACACATGTTCCTTAAACATTTTCATTTAAAATGTAAAAATAATATACGTGGATCATCTATGACTTCTACTTTGGTTTTCTTTAAAGTGGCTCAAGAACTTGATACTCACAATGCATTGTCAGTGCAAAATCTAAATGGTATAGTTTTACTTCATTTATGTTTAGCTTTCTAACCTACATTGAATTTGACAGGAAGTTTTTGAGTCGCTTACCTTCATCTTAAATTGTACTTACTAAATTGGGTAACAATGTAAGCTTGGCAAATAGGGCAGAGATGGACAGCTGTCCTCTAGATCCAGACTCTCCCTGCCAATAGCAGTAGAGAATGACCACTACCAGCACTCTTGGTAACAGGAGGTTCTGAGTTACCATTTTTTTACCTTTGAAAATATGACAGAGAATAAACAATATCATGTTTTAGTTTGCTTCTGAAAGATTTAAAATGAAGTTGTATTTTTCTTACATAATTAAACAGTAAGGACTAATGGCAGTATGTTGTAATGGGAAGCACAAGTCCTGGAGTCAGAGTTCCTAGGTTTGAGTCCTGCTTTAACCATTTACCAGTTACGTGATCTTAGGCAAGTAATCTCTTATTTTCAGAGTAGTGTTGTGAGCATTAAATAAAATAATCTACTTACTATGGTATCTGGCACATGGTTAATCACATTGTAAATATTAGCTATTATTAAGTTATACATAAACATCACTAATGAAGCATGTTGCCTTTGGTATAAAAAATATGATTTATGATGTCAGCAAATTTTGTTACCAGTTCCTAATCTGTTATGTTCCGGAGTATGTGCACATGTAGCACTGAGGGGGGAAAAGAATGAAAGAATAAAAGTTCTTTTTAAAAAGTGGTTATTACAGTTGAATCTTTTTTCCTGTTAATTTTTTTACAGTATTTAAGGATGAATCATTTCTTTAGCTTATTTTTCCAGAACAACTTTCTACAGCAAAAAATTTTACACTTTAAATAAAAAGATTAAGTTTCTTTTTAACGTTGAGAGGACAATACAACAATAGGAAATAATGTTTCTTAAACCTTAAAATACACAAATTTTTAAGTTCTATAAAGGAACACAAAATAATGTAAAATTATAAAATTGTGACCTAAAGCACTTTTTGTTTTTTTTGGTTGGTTCCCTAAGTGGGGATCGGGCCCAGGCGGTGGAGAGCACTGAAGCCTAGCCACTACACCACCCCCACTGAATCACTGTGAGGTAGAAGAATTCTTGGTGTTACATACAGCTACGTCATAGCAGCTAGTGGTTTCCTGCCTCATTTCTGCTCATACCCTTAAACTTCCCAACCTTTCCTCTTATAAAATTCTTCTTACCGTCACCACAGGGTTACAGTGGGAGAAACACAAACTACCAATTATAATCCAATAAGTGAAGCATGGTGCTATCACTTATGATTAGTTATCTAAAGAGCTTAGGGAAAAAAAATTGCTCTGTGAGTTAAACTATGAAGTAGAAGAGAGTGGTGTAAAGCAAATATTTACAGTCATTTAAGAGTTACAGCTTTTAGTTACAGCTTTTGAGTCTTTAGTAAGACTCACCCAGTGATTCTCAATGAGTGTTTCACTAAATTTTAATCAATGTGTAAAATTTATTTTCATAACTATTGCAAGAGTATTAAAAAAAAGTTGGTCTGAACAGATCATGTGACCCAGTGTAAAGGAGGTACAATTTACCACTAGAACTAAATAAGGAAAAAAAGAAAAAGAAAGAAAAAAACAAAACATAATTTAATGTCAAGTCAAAAAAAGATTACCTGATTCCCTGAGACATTTCTTTCTTGGGTGTATCTGAGCAAGGGTGGGGAGGGGAGTTAGAAAGACATCTGTACTCAAAAACTGACAAAGAACAGTGTGTTAACTGTGCTTTGTATAAACTATAAGATACAACTGCACCAGTAGAATACAGATACCTTCGGTTGCCTTGTTTACTTTTTTTCGGGGGAGAGGGCGGGGTGGTTCCCCGGCTGGGAATTGAACCCAGGCTGCGGTTGAGAGCACTGAAGCCTAGCCACTACACCACCAGGGAACTCCCAACTTGTTTAGTTTTGTTTGGAGCCTATTAATTCCTTCCAGATTCTAATCTTAGTGGAAGTTAACATCTTGAAATAACGTATCAGATGTGGCAAAATTTGGGGGGAGAAAGTGAACATGAAGAAAAAGAAAAAGCACAGAAACAAATACGGCAGGGCTCATTCATGTCCCATCCAAAGAAATGGTGCCCATCAAAAGTTACCTGGATTCTCTTGTACCCTTGATAGGTGTATTCCTACTGAGGAAATGAATTTACCAAGGTAACAGAGCCTGATAATCATTAAATATTAAAAGCAAAAAAATTAAGCTCCCTTAATCTGATTTTATGTTCAGAACAACTCAAAACCCCTAGTACCTGGTATAAACCCCAATAGGCTTTTTACTGGCTAAATGATGACGCATCACACCACCCTCTCTTAATTCAGTTTCCCCTGGAAGGCTGGTTTAAGAAATAATATCAAATTCAGGAAGGCAGGCCAAGCATAAAAATACAGATCTGGAGATACAGTGGGTACAACAGAATGATACAGCATTTCAATCAATTAAACCAAACTGAATTCCAATTTTCTTATGACTAAGTCATCCTGAAATAAAATTTACAAAATGAAGCTGCAATGGAAATTATCATTCCAACCACCTCTTCCTCAGTTTTAATATCTAAGCCACTGAGTATATACTCATACTACATTAAGGAATTGGGATTGATAACGGGAGGACAAAAATTAGCTAAATTCTGGGAGTTAATGGTTGTCTACCATCAACTCTATCAGTAGTTTTGGACCAACAGACAACTTTTTCAGGTTCTTTATGCCTGGAAAAGGGGGTAGAAGAAAAGCTAAGAACAGTATGCTATAACTTAGGTTAAAAACAAAACATGTATGTGATTGCTTGTATATTCACTAAATATCTTTGGAAGATTACACAAGAAACTGGGGACAAATGTTACTTCTAGAGCAGGACTGGGCAATACGTCGACTGTGGTTCACCAGTGGACCACCAAGCAATTTTGGGGTGACTACCTGAATTAAGAAAAAGTGTCACAGCAGATGCCACATTATTCCAGGGCCTAGCGGCTAGGCAGCTAAACATAAAAGAATTACATTTTTTGCATGCACACGTATAGCTGCTAGAAGTGAGAATCAGTGCTTCACAATCAAGGCAGCTGTATGTACTTGAGCATGTGAAAAAAAATAAATAGCTAGTAGACCTCAACACTTGGAGAAAATTAGATTAGCCCTTGCCCTGAAAAAGTGTGCCCAGGCCTGCTCTAGAGAGAAGTGGCTGGGGGATGAGATGAGAGGAAGATATTCTCCTTTTGGACTTTTTGAATTTTGTATCTAAATCCAAGGGTTATATTTCAACTAAATTAAAATATATTAATAGTATACTACACATCTCTTCTTAAATGGCTATGTAAACACCTGAATCTTTGGAAAGACTTAAGAGTTTCTTGGGAGTTCCCTGATGGTGTAGTGGCTTAAGGTTTCGGCGCTGGCGCTGTCAGTGCTGCGGCCTGGGTTCGATTCCCAGTCAGGGAGCTACCCATATACCAAAAAGCAAAGAGTTTCTTAAGTCAAGTAGATGATTATCTTAGCATGTTTTGGTGAACATCTCTTACTCTCACTGTTAAAATATTCAAGTATTTTTCTGGGAATATTTTATAGAAAGGAAAAAACTCTCATCTTTTTAAATTGTTTTCTTAAACTCAAAAAGGGAAGTATGTATACATATACAAAACAGTGTAAACATGAGGTCCTTTTTGACCCCTTGTTTAGCTATTAAAGGTATAATGTTTCTGATGGTTTTCAAGATAGACCCTTTCTATATATCTTAAAGAATATACTAATAAGATACATGGCTTTCAAAAAGACAAGTCAATATAAACTTATTTTAACACTCTATCTTCATGATTTGGACTAAAGTTACCAATCTAAAATAGTTGTGCCTAATTTTGCAATACCTGAAGTCAACAAAGTGAAGTATACCCAAAGACCTTAAAATAAGGGTACACTGCCCTTTGAGAATTAACCAAAGAAATCAACAAAAGGTGATGGCAGAGTCCTCTTATAACAATAGATCGTAATCTTTCTTATACTCCAATGCTTAAGTCAAAAATAACTGCACATCTCTATTAGTTACACTGGTTTGTTACCACTGTATCTCCTGAGCTGAAATTAGACTGTATATCGAAGCTTGAAAATGTCCCCTTCTTTTTTTTTTTTTTTTTTTTTGCTTTTTGGTATGTGGGTAGCTCCCTGACTGGGAATCGAACCCAGGCCGCAGCACTGACAGCGCCAGCGCCGAAGCCTTAAGCCACTACACCATCAGGGAACTCCGAAAATGTCCCCTTCTCTTAGGGAACACTCCCTTCCCCAGAAGAGCAGTCACATAGTACCTTAAGGAGGTATGACTCCCAGGTCCAAGACTTAAATGTAACCAAATTTAACATATTAACATCATTTAAAAAAAAATAGCTCATCTCAATGTTTCCCTTAAACTCTGGACTCACTTCTCCAAATGCCTACTAGTCAGCTACATACAAATGTCTAACAGTCATCTATTCTTGAACTTAACATATTGAAAACAGAATCCTTAATATTCATCCTCTCAAATCTGCTCCTCTCCACTGTTCCTAACACAGTAAACAGAACTATCATCCTCCCAGTTATTCAAGCCCAAAACAATTCATTCTTGATTTCTTTTCCTAAATTCCCACATCCATTGACTCTCCCTTTATAATATATTCCATTTCCCTCCATTTCCATTACCATAATCCTGGACCAAAGTACCATCAACTTTCCCTTGAACTACATCAGTTTCTTCCTAAATGCTCCAGCCTCTTTGGCCTTCTGTCCTTAAACATGCCAAGCTCATTCCATTTTGTGGTGATGACATTTCCTCTGCTTAAAATATTCCTCCCACACACTCTCAGGGCTGCTGCTTCTCAGCTCAAACATTACCCACCAGAGAGGATTTCCCAGACCACCCAACCAAGAATAACCCCACATTCACCTCTAATCATTCTCTATAGTAGTACTTTGTATTTTTTTCTCTCCATAGCACTTATCAGTATGTGAAATTAGCTTGCTTTTCTGCTTACTGTCCATGTCCTGCTCTAGACTGTGAGCTCCATGAAAGCAAGAACCATGTTCATTGTACAAGGGCAGGCTGATAAATTTTGCCTCATATATATATATATATATTTTTTTTTGTTGTTGTTGTTGTTGTTGTTGTTGTTGTTGTTGTTACATTAAATTTATCTGGATATAACTGGTTCTGTGCAGTCACATGGTATCTCCCCTCCATCATGCTTGACCTTGCACACACAAAGATGCTTACATTTTTCAGTGCACATCGAAATGGAAGCATTCAGACATTCAGTTCAAACAGCGTGTTGTTATTGAATTCTTATCAGTGAAAAAAGTTCCTCCAATTGAAAATCACAGATGAATGTAAGTTGTTTATGGTGATCAGTGTACTGATGTGAGTACAGTAACATACCTCTGTGATGAAGAAGTGAAGTCTATAGTGAGGAAATGGTTTCAAAAACAAAACACCAATTTTTTTTTTAAGGACAGATTTCAAAAAGTAGTGCAGCATTGGTGGCAGTGTATTAAAGTATATGGTGATTTCATAGAAAAATAATTATGCAGCTTTGAAAACAAATGATGGAGGTATATTTCTTTTTATATCTCATTAAAGTATCTTTTTACATTCATTTTCTATTTAAATGGAGGCAAAATTTATTAGCCTGCCCTTGTATCTAGAATAGTCCCTAGCATATATAGTACATGTTTAATAAGTATCTGATGAATGAAAGAACATATCTAAAGAAGGACTATGTCAACTGTAAATGGTAAGAAGTAAGTAGTAACAAAGCATTAACATATATCAATGGGTGAGTGCCCAATGGTGGTAAATATTGTTATTAAAACTATGCCATGATATTTCAGTTCTCCTTTCAGATACATGATAGGTTTATATTTACCCATTATTTTAAGTTAGGCATGGTCATGTGGCTTGTTCTGACCAATGAAATAATGAATCTTTAAGAGCCACTTTGTGTGATTCACTCCTATTACCTTCCCCTAAAGATAATAGTAATCAGCAATAATCCAGAGGTTCAGGTTCCATCTGTCCACATTCCTGAGCAAGGACAACACAGAAGAGAGCCTCCAGACAACTCACATTTAACATGAATTGAGGAGAAATAAACCTTTGTTATTAAAAGCCACTGAAATTGGGGGTTATCTGTTACTGTAAAATAACCAAAGCCATCCAGACTGATAAACTATCTAAGCACTGTTATAGGCACAGGATGATGTATTCAGCCTCACTAAGTAGTCAATTGATGACATTAAATATACAGACTTAATTTCTCTCTGGTTATTAATTAATTTCCAAATTGGTCTGCCAACAAGGAGAGAAAAAATTGTTTATATGGAGTAATAAGGATTCTTGTCCCTGGTATTTTTCAGTACATTAATAATTCACCCAAATTATGAATGCCACCCTATATAGGCTCCTTAAGAAATAGTCTGCCAGCCTTTCTTTATCTGGTTCCATACTTACTAGGTGAGAATAAATGTGCTTTCTGTTTCATTATTATCTATACCAACCATTCAATAACTAAATACTTACTGAGTCCAGGTCACTGTAGGGGAAACAGACTAGAAAGGTAGACTGGCTAAAATGCAAAGAAGTCCCCAAATGCTGGGTCAAAAATCTGGACTTTATTTTGCTAACAAAATAAACTTACTGAAAAGCTCTGTATAGGACTCATATAATTAATAACTACTCTTGAAGATTATTTTATATGGTAGTTGTAGATTTAGAATGACTAGAATAGGAAGGCCAAGAGTACTAGCCTCCAACTGCTGTGACATGAAGCCTCTATAGATGAAAGGCCAAAATGTAACTTTATTTTTGCTACAACACTAAACATACTGTTAATGATTATATGAAATGGTATAGGTAATGGGAAGGGCATAGGTTTTTACAAATAAAAGGCATACTGAAAAGTCAAGGTGACATTAAATTAAGATTATATTTTGTATGATGGTTGATCAGTGTAGTAATTACTTAATAGTTTTAAAGGCAACCAAGTAAACAATGGATACTTTACTATACTACTAGGAGGTATTTTTATATTTTAGGAATGACTGCATTGTAATCAGATTGGTATGTATTCTGAGTTTTTTTAAGGTACTCGGAGCATCTATGCAGTACTCCAAGGAGTTTGTCTTTTCCTCAACAACCCATTCCTTTACTCATTCAACAAATATTAAGGACACGTAACAGGATAATTATAATACCATTCTAGGCATTGGGGAAACATCAGTGTGAACAAAACAAGTATCTCTGCCCTCCTGGAGTGTATATTCTACCTAGTAGCATTTAATTTCCATTCTAAAACTCTTTTCCCAATCTTATCATATGGGAGTAACTTTTACAAATGCCTTTGGAAGAAATCATCTATGATTAATTCATACTAAGATGTGAAAGACTGATAGTCTCCCGAGAGGTAATTACCCTTGAAAAGTAAATACTTCACAGATTCACAGGCTCTTAAAGAGTTGGAAAGGACCTTGGAGATAATTTCAATTTACAGATAAGATTAAGGGATTTGACCACAAATACTCAATCACTAATAGGAGAGACAGGCTTAGAACTGTGACTTCCTCCAAGGTTAGTGCCTTTCCCATATAACAACACCTAGCTACCTGTTTAAAGATATAGTGGCGAAAAGAGAAAATGCCAGAATGGGCATTCATGATTCATACATAGGTGGTAGGTTCCTGTGCGACTTGTTCAAGGCAAAAAGAATTTCAGGCAGTGTGTAAAACTGAAGGAGAAAGAAGTGTGATAGGGGAGGCAAACTGGGAGGACTTTCCAGAAGCTCCTTTCTCTCATCTTTACCTTCACTGTGTCCTAAGAACAAAGACAAGAAATGTAAAACTTCTCCAAAGTTAACAGATAACACCTATTAGTGAGAAGATACTTGGAGATGAGCACAAAGTAGTAAACAAGCATTTGAATCCAACAATGTTAAATTACATCCTATCCAATTTGAAAAGTGTATGTTCCCAGTAAAAATACCATTTGTACTAGGTTTACAGTTCTTAAAAATCTATAGTCCTTTAGTATTTCGAAGTAAAGATCTATCACCAACAAACTTGAGACTTATTTAGTATTCTAATAGAATTAATATATTTAAAAACCTTTCCAAGAAGAAGAATGGGGAAGACTTGCTAAGAAAGAACTGAAAAATAAGCTCAGTACAAAAACAAAAAGTATTTAAAGAAGAAAAAAAAGATAATTAAAGATTAGGAGGAATGTGAGCTGACAGGCATCAAAGGTCCTCACTGAAATCTCAATATGTGTCTCTGAATGGCACATAACTAAAATTAATATTATAAGAATACCAATTTATTTCAGTAGCTCCACCATTCTTTTGGCTTCCCAAATTTAAAACCTTGGAAATACAATTGACTTTTGCCCCCATTGTTTTCTCTAGTTAATCAGTCATCGTTCTAATATTTCTTCCTTCAAAATGTCTCTTTTGAATACAGAACAAAATTCCCAATTTCAAAAGAATACATACAAAAAACAAAGACTGACCATTACATTTTTCAAAGAATGAGAAATACTCATGATATGCTGAGTCAAAAAAAAAAAAAAAAAAAAAAGACCCAACCACCACAGGGAGAAAAATGTGTAATTCTAGTTTTATAAAAAGGGAAATAGTCTATCAGCATAAAAAAAGATTTGAAAGGAACCACTACATGACAGTTGTTCTTTGTGTGGAGGCTTTTATAACTGGGTTTTTCTCCCCCACACTTTCTCTACATTTCCTAAATTTCCTACAATGAACATGCACTATTTTCAAACTGAGAAAAAATGTTATTTAAATAATTATCTCATTTAGCACTTGTCCATTCTCAACACTCTCATCCTATCTCCTTACAATCTCTCCTGTACACAGGACTTCAACAACAGCCTCCTTTTGAGATTTCTGAGTCAGCTTCTCCCCAACTTTAATATTGCTTGTGCTCATGTTCCTAAAATTCATCATTCATACTTATCTACAGCACATGGAAGCAGAGCTGACTGCATAAACATTCAACTTAAAACAGTGTCTGTCAATCTCAGCCCACTGACATTTGGGGCAATTATTTCTTACGGAATTAAAACTATAAACTACAACACAAACATGAATTTTATGAATTCCATTTATCTTAAAATACCCAATGGAATTTTTGCTCAGTGCACAAAACTTTAGTATGGTCAACAAGAGCAGACAACTTGATTTTATAGTGTGTGAATATGTGTGCACAAATGCACCTTACACATACATTATACTCGCAGTTGAGAGAAGAAAATGAGATGAAAGCGCTTTGTGAACTAAAAGGAGGCACATATAAAGAAGGCAACAGAGTTTAGTAGCATAGTTAAAAGCGTGGAGCCAGCGTGCTTGAGCCCCAATTACATTAGCAGTGTAACCTCTCCATGTTACTTCTCTGTGCCTCAGTTTCCTCCTTGTCAAATGGGGATAGTAATAGTATTTGTCCCAAAGGAAAGCTCTCAAAACAGCACTTAGCTTATAAAAAACATAAAATGAATATTAACCATTGTTATTACTACAGTGCTGGTTATTAGCCAAGCAAAAACCTCAATGTATAAAGTTCTGATTCAAGTCTGAAGCTGGTTTTACAAAAAGCAGAATAAGCTACTTATACAAGTGTAAGCTACTATGTGGACCAGTTTCTCACAATTTTTGCTAAACTGGTGATTAGTACAGAATTTGTTAGTTTTTTTCCTAATCTGCAAAAAAATTGACATAGACATCTCTGTTCTCAAGGAGCCTTACAACCCACGCGCGCACACACAAAATCAGCTCTTTACCTCCATATTTAAGCTAATATAAGAGCGCAGTAAAAGCCCGTGTACTGTCACTAAACAACTTTCCAGAAAATACAAGTACGTTTTTAAAGTTTTAATCAGAAATTCTTATGCAGTTATCAAGTTTTTGTCCTGCTAAACAAAAGCTTATCTGTCAGGGAACGAAGGACCTGTCAGAAAATATGGAAATACCACGGCCGGGCCCAGGCGGACCGCCTCACGCGTTCCGTCCTTCCCCCTCCCCGGGGCGCAGATGTCGGCTCCACCCGAAGATAAATAAATGACAGCACGTTCGGTCCACGCCTCTCCCGGCCGGGACCCCCGCGCCTCGCACGCCTCCAGCGCCCGCAGTCACCAGCCTCCTGGCCGAGGCCGGGCCGGGGGTTTTACCCCGCAGACGGCGGCCTCACCGCCCCGCCTCCCGATTCCGGCAGCCCCGCCGAGGCCCCGGCCCGGCCGAGTCCGCCGCGGGGCCTGCAGGGGGGCCCGAGACACGGCCAGGCCCGAGGAAAAGTCCTGCCCTCGACAGGACGGCTGCGGGCGCCGGGCTCGCACAGAATCGGCCGTACTCACCGGCGCCTCATGGTACCGCGGCGCCTCAGCCCCGTCCTGGCACTGACGAACTGCGCCCGGAAGCCTAGAGAGTCCCTCGGCTCCCGGGCCGAGCCCCACTCAGGGCCATTCAAACGCGGCCGCGCGCGCGGCCCGCCGGGATTGCTCCCCCTTGGGCGTCCGGCGGGCTCCGCCCAACGCTGGCCCTGCCCGCCTCGGGTCGCACAGGAAGGAGGGGGAAAAGGATGTGTGGCCACAAGTGCCCCCTGGTGGCCACGGGGACACACGCTAGTTTTGCTACTGCGCTAGGAACGGATGAGGGTGATAAAAGAATGACCCCGCGCTAGTGACAGTCTAGCGAGGAAGACGGTACCTTAAGTGTGTTCCAGGAAGTTAAAACAATTTGCTATAAAAATATGGTGCCATTTAAATGCACTAAGGCACAGTATTTAAAAGCCATGGGCACTAGAGCTATGTGACCTTGGGCAAGTCATAGAAATATCTGCGTGCTTTAGTTCCTCCATCTGTAAAATGGGGATGATAGTAGTAGCTGCCCCATCATTGTGAGGATTAAATGAGTTCCTATATACAAAATGCTTAGAGGAACGTACCTAGCACATGGTAAGCACTATATAATTGTTAGCTGTTACTTTTTAGTTGCTCATATGTGCCAGAATCTGTCAGACTCTTAGGAACACAAGAAACATGTATGATGCAGACCCTGTCCCTAGGAGGCAGGCTCAGTTTCTTTGAGTATGAGGTTAGGTTTGGGTCTGTCCCTCGGATACTTTTAATTACTGAGAGTAATTCTCTTCATCTTAGTGGAGACAGAGTCTACCTGTCTTCAAAGGTAAGCCACTGGTCAAGTTTAACCAAATTGTGACAGGAGCAAGTTTGTCTTTGGTGTGCATGTGATGGAACATCCCTCACTGTAAAACTCTACATCCTTTGATTCACTTGTTTAGGCACTCCTTTCAGAACTCCCCAGGGCTTACCTAAGAAACAGGTTGGTTAAGTTTGGTTCAGCAATATTTCTGAGGGCCCACTATGTGCCAGGCTGACACTGTACCAGGTGCCAGAGATTGCCTGGAAGAGCTCAGAGTGGCTTGGGCAAACAGGGAAAGAGCTCATTCCAGTACACTGTGGTGAGTGCAATGATGAAAGGGTATATAGTCTAAATGCTGTGGGAGTTCAGAGCAGTGGGAGGCCTGGCAGATAAACTAATCAAAGCTAAGATGTCATTAGGTGGAAATAACAATGTATTTTTCCTCTCTAGTAACAGGGTTCTTACTTATTGAAGGCAAAAAATTAAGTAATGGTGAAAATTTTGGGGTACTAATTTAGGTCCATAGGAGAAATATTTTTTAAATGTTTTGCATAAGCAATGCCTTTGAAAGCCTCTCAGATTATACCAAGCACAAGCAGACACATGTTTATGCATGAGGCCACACCTGTTAACAGGTGGGACTTTGAGAGTCCAGCAGGGTGAGCGAAGGAAGCAGGAGCCCTGGGTTCTAGGCGTGTGCAACTTAGATCATTCCCTGAGTATGACTTCCACTAAGTAGATGTGTGGTTTTAAAGAAAATAAAATTCAGCACACATGGGTCAAGTCACTTTCTCCCAAGCTATTTCTTCATCACTATCATCATAAACAGGAATTTCTTGAGGACCCACTATGCAAAAGGTATTGTGCTGAGCCTTCACCAGAAGAAGGTGAAAAGAGTGTAAGACACAGGACTTACCCTCAAGGGAGGGAGCATGATGAGGTAAGACAAGTAATGGAGTCCTAAGACTCAGGAAATCTGCTGTATCAACATATAAGGATCTCAGCTAAATCAAGGCCTCATGTCTCAAGGCCAGAGTAGAATCTTGATATTCTCATTTTTATAGCTTCTTAGCACACAGTGTCTCAGGCAGGTTCATCTCCAGATTCAGGTTCTGAAGATTACTTCAGTTATAAGCGGCCCGGGCCCATAGATCTCACGTGGCTGCCAAGTGTCGACATAATTTAAGGTAAAAATAAAAAAAAAAAAATTGCCTTTATATTATTGCTACATTTGAAAATATATACTGTTTTAGTGATGGAAATACAGGCCAATTTTCTTCATTGACACCTTTTAGTAGGTAAAGTTGAATTTATTTTCCTTTGGAGTTCAGTCAAGTTTTTTGGTTTTTATTTTTTTTAATGGATAAAAAAAGTGCAGGGAGTTCCCTGCTGGTGTAGTGGCTTAAGGCTTCGGCGCTGTCAACGCTGTGGCCTGGGTTCGATTCCCAGCCAGGGAACTACCCACATACCAAAAATAAAATAAAATAAAATAAAATAAAATCATGCTTTAAAAAAAAAAAGTGCAGCCCCTACATATTTTCATTATCTCTGCACCAATCCTTGTGTACAAAAGTCAGTTCATTGCTAGACCTCACAGTGAACAGTCTCTGAGGGAGCTTACCCCTGGGACCATTCCCTCTTTCCTGCCTTCTCACTACCTGCAACATGCCTTCCATCTGAATGAACAGGCAGCTGAGTTCTCTTTTCTGCCCAATATCCCCCTCTTAGGGGTACAGACATCATTCAGGGATCGTGTGTTGAGTAACCCTAACCGTAAACACCCACATGAGAAAAGAACTCTTATACAGTCATTTGCTAACTTGAGTGGATAGTCAGGGGAGGGATTGTGGAGGCAGGTTTGAGTTACACCTGACAAGCTGGACAGGATTTTCGCAGGTAGGGTGTTCTAAACACAGGGGGAAGTACAAAGTAAATTCCAGGACCACTGTCTATGCAGATTTGTTGGAAAGAGTTCTGGAGAGTAGCAGGAGCAAAGACTGAAAAGCTATGTAGGCATCTGACAGGGTGTAAAGATTTGGAATGATTAAGTAAAGGTACTTGGAAAAGAAAATATCATTAGAAACCCTTGAAAATCTATTACTCCTGGATAAGCACTGTTTCCATTTGAATGTATATATTTTTTCCGTAGTTCACTATGCAAACATAAATATATTTAAGAACAGAAATGAGATAATATCCTTACAGTTTTGTAAGTTCCTTTTTATGATAAATGTACTACATAGGTCAATCCATGCCAGTCAGTATAAATGGACATAATAAAGATAACAGTTGAAACAAATAAACAAAAACATTTCATAGGCATTAAGTAGGGAAGTGACAGAGTTAAATTGGACCTTTAGAAGGATTAACTTGTCACCAGGATGCAAGATGGCTAGTGGGAGGGAGGGATGATTGAGGGCAACAACCTGAGGCATGAAGGTGTTACACAGTTCGGGCCAGAGGGTCAGGGGGCCATAGCATTTCCGGTGATGGATGTCATTCTCACCAACTCAGACTGATGCCAGGACTGATAGAGGACAAGCTTGAAGAGACATACAAGACAGGAATAGCTCATCCATCTGTAAGTAACTACATCCACTGAGAGACTTTGGAAAACTCCAGGCAGTTGATTTTGGCAAAGTGAGGAGCTGATCTCTTTTTTTCTGCTCCTCCCTTCCCCACTTTCCTGTGGTGACTGTGGCAGGAAGTAATGGCAGTAGGGAACATTTCAGATAAGGCAACAGCAGTGGAAATGAGCAAATCTCACTGCTAGTTTACAAGATTCATGATTTTTTCCACCACAGTACTGATGCCCTTCTTGATGGCAGAAGTAGCAGGTTTTTGTTTTCCTAATAGGTAAATATTTATTGTTTTTTTAATTATTAAAAAAACACGTGCTGGTTGTAAAACAAAAATAAAGCAGTATGATAGCATATAAATACAAAAACATATGTAAAAACATGTAAATACAAAAGACCTCCTTGTAATTAATTGCTTTCTGACCCTCCCAACAGTCTACCAGAGATTACTCTTATTAACAAATGGATGAATATTTCTTTGCATTTCTAAACATGTATGTATAAATATACAAATGAAATGGGCTCACAGAATACATGTTGTCGTGTAACCTACCTTTATTCACATTTCACAAATACTATTTCATGGACAGCTAATTCATTCCATGCCAAATACTATTAATATTTCACTCAACAGAAGCAGCAGTTTCGCTTTGGGTTTTTTGTGGGGGGTGGAAGGTGGGAGGTGTTGACTGGTAGAGAATCCTCCCATTAAGACAGTTTGTCTCTGATGCAGATCTGTACACCATGAGAGCTGGGAAGCAGGTGACAGACAATATATTTGACATTTATATATCCTCAAATCTGAATCCTCAGACACCATTTCCCTTCTCCCCCAAGTAGATTATCTGTCATTAGGGTACACTGTCACCAAGTGGGATGGTATGGGGCAGCATGTGAGAGTGTAAAGAACACTAGCTTTGCAGCAAGGCTCATCTCTTTCCGAAGCCTAGATCACACTGCCTTTGGGCCCTTGCTGCACCATTATCACCTTAACTGCACAATGGGGATAATAATACTCTTCTCTCAGGTGATGTTGGGAAATAGGATAACCTTAAAACACTACACTAGTACCTAGTACAGTAATTGTCTCTCTCTCTCTCTCTGCACCCCCCACACACACACTTTACTTAGTGATTTTTCCAGTATAGAAGGACACAATATGGTTGACTGCTGCCTTAGAAAAAATTACCCTCAGCTGGAGAATTCAGCACCAGCTTCCGGAGGGGGGCGAATGCTGGGGAGACAGACTCGCTGTGGTGCTGATGGCTTGGTAACACAAGGTATCTGGAAGGTATGACCATACGCAAAGTACGTCTAACCATGCAGTTGCTGAGGAGGTTTTAATATTACCGGGGCTTCTTAACAAACAGGGATGGTGAAGGGTTCAAGGGCAGGGGGAGGCAGGAAAGAAATGAAATGAGTAGGGCAACAACTAATAAAAGCGGGATAATATCCTTAGAAGGGGACTTGAAGGAACACAGCAGGTCCGCAGCCTCAAGGGATGGGAGCAGTAGGAAGATTACCAAGTAGATCCACTCTTTGGAGTTGAACACTGAGGCAAAACCACTCTTAAAATAATAAAATAGAGTCTGAACGTAAACTGGCTCCAGTTCTGACCCCACATTAGCTGTGTTCTTCAGAGCACCAGTTCTACAAGATGATCAATTGATAAAAGATGCAAAGAAAAAAGGGGAGGGGGAGGCTTTCTTGGCCACAAAAGTTTGGTAACTGCTGGATTAAACAAATATTTCTTTACACTTCTCAGAGATTTTAAAATACTAACATTGTGAACGTCTAAAAGATATGCAAGAGCTGTCTGGAAAAAATCCAGCCATAAATGCTATTTTTCCTATCACATGGCTGAATAGTTTCTGGACAGCCTTTGTATGTAGTGCTGCTCGAATTTACCTGAACTCTTAATCTTTTAAAGGGGAGAACACAAATATTCTAAAGAATCACTCTTATCTAAAAAGAGTAGCTGGACTAGTCTGGGTCCTGGGGAATGGGATGTGGCTCCAGCTGCAGGCTGGGTGGGGAGGAGTGTAGAAGTTGGGTGAGGGGTTATGTGTCATGACTGTGGCCAGGGCTGGATAAAAGTAACAGAGCCTGAACACTGGCAGAGCTGTAAGAGACATAAACAAATACACACGCAAACCTGAAATAAAGATTTCGCTGTATTTTTTCCTTGCCTTTTTTAAAAATAAAAATATGGCTCTTCATGATAGAGCATGTTATAAAGGTCTGTTAAATACGTGTAAATATAAATAAAAAATGTCTGGAAGAGTCGAAATCAAAATGTCTATGGAAATTCTTTTTGGTTTTTTTGTTTGTTTGTTTTCTTCTGCATATGGTAGGATTTGTTATCATCTTATATACTTATTTGTATTTTCTATTTTGTATAATAAATGTCCTTCTTTTACAATTAAACTGATTTTAAAAAATCACTTTATTAAAGGAACCAATCATAGCAATTAGGAAATTAAACATTTTGTACATTTAGGAAATTAAAAATTTTTGAAAGTTTAGGATTTGATCTGTCAGCTTTTGTTTATTGTTAAATTTACTGGGGTGACATTGGCTAGTAAAAATTACAAAGGTCCCAGGGCACAACTGTACATTACATCATCTATGCGTTGTGTTATGTGCTCATCACACAGAGTCAGCTCTCTTTCCAGCATCACATATTTGAGACTCGTCCCTTCTCTCCCACCCGCCACCCCACATCCCCTCGGATAACCACCAACCACTAAACTACTGACTGTGTCCATGAGTTTTCGTTTCTTTGTTGCTTTCAGCTTTGTGTTCCATACATGAATGAAATCACATGTTTCTTGTTTTTTCGGCCTGGCTTATGATTTGGCAGCTTTTATTATTTATTATTATTTCCTACTTAATCTAACCTTGGTTAGTTTAATTCATTTGTGTGGAACCTCTATGAGAAAGAAATTTGTACTGTTTTCCCAGGGCTGCTGAAACAAAGTACCAGAAACTGTGTGGCTTAAAACAACAGAAATACAGTCTCTCAAGATATTGGTAGGGCCACACTCTCTGCAGGCTCTCGGGAAGAATCCTTCCTGTCTCTCCCTAGCTCCTGGTGGCTCTAGCAGTCACTGGCTTGTAGCTGTATCCCTGCAATCTCTGTCTCTATTGTTACATGGACTTCTTCCCTGTGTATGTGTATCCTCTCCTTTCCTCATAAGGATACCAGTCATTGGATTTAGGGCCCACCATAATCCATCTCAATTTAACTAATTCCATCTGCAAAGACCTATTTCCAAATAAGGTCACATAGTTCTGGGTGAATGTGAATTTGGGGGTGACACCATTCAATTTACTACAAGAAATAATTTAGTCCACAAACCCTTAAAAATGTACATTAGCACATTTTGGAGAGCCTATTTGAACCCATCAACATTGTAACTGTGTAACCTCTGCCATAAGCAATCCTAATTGTATGACACTCCTACAGAACTGTCTTGACAAGTACCCAGGGATGTTCACAGCAACATTTTTTTGTAGTAATGACAAATGGAAACAACTTAAATCCCAACCAATAGGGAACTAGTTAACTAAATAAAGAATTACACATCCATGCCAGGTATACTCCGTGGCCTTTAAAAAGAATGAGGTAGATCTGAGTGACAGGCATGGGAGACATCCAAGACAAAGTAGGAAAAACAAAATCAACGGACAGTGTTTAGTATGTTTCTATTTACAAAATAAGCTCCTACATATTCAACAACCCTACATTTATGGACATGTTTTAAGGAATGACTTTGTCTTTCAAATACCAAAAGGTAATTATTGTTCTTTTTTAATTCTTCTGAAACCCACTTCATCCTTGTATTAGTCTGTTTGGGCTGCCATCACAAAATACCACAAATGGGGAGGCTTAAACAACAGAATTTTATTTTCTCACAGTTCTGGAGACTAGGAAGTCCAAGATCAAGGTTCTGGCGGATGCAGTTCCTGGGGAGAGGTTTCTTCCGAGCTTGCAGAAAACCACCTTCTCACTGTGTCCTCACTGGCTGAGAGAGAGAACAAGCTCTCTTGTCTGTTCTTATAAGGACAGTAATCCTATTATGAGAACCCCACCTTCATGACCTCATGGAACCCTAAGTACCTCCCAAAGGCCCCATTTCCAAATACCATCACAGTGGGGTTAGGGCTTCACCGCATGAATTTTGGAAGCTCACAAGCAATCAGGCTGTAACAATCCTCCTTCTAAAAATTCAGGCTCTAAAATAATGCATTATATCTGAACCAATCGAGGCTTTTAAAAATTAGCACATAGGAAAATATGCCACAGAGGACCAGGATTGGCCATACAGATACTTGATATAGAGACAGTTTAGCCCGATTCCAAGATAACTGAATTAATCACCAGGATGAATCCAGAGTAACTAAACTTGAAGAAACATGTTAGGCCATCAGTAATATATCATTATGATTCATGCTACAGCTCATTCTTACCCTTTAATGGGATCTGTGGGAATGGCAATCCTCCCAGCTTCCTAAGCAAGTGCTGGAGGGAAGTGCTATAATGGGAACTTGTTAAAATGTGAATTGCACAACAGTCCTCCTTAAATGAAAAAGTTAATTGCTAAGAAAGAATGGTATTACTAACCAACATCTTCTTCCAGCACCATATTAGTTTGCGTCACTGTTAACAGGGTGATGTAACACTGCAGAGTCATGAACTAGAAATTGAAAAAAATTTTAATCCACATAGAAATGATTCAGAAACCCAACAATAACTAGCAAGGTAGGATCTTACAAACAATTTTTCCCCCACTAAATGCAAACAAATGAAATGAAGAAAAATGTGCCTTTTGTTATGGCCCTCTTACTGACAAGGAATAAATTGCATCATGAATAAAATAAGGTAAGGTGTTCCTTTTCATATGTGATAATGATAGTAGAGTTAAATAACACAAATAACTGGGGATTTGGGAGTTCCCTGGTGGTGTAGTGGCTTAAGGCTTTGGCGTTGGCGCTGTCAACGCTGCAGCCTGGGTTCGGTTCCCAGCCAGGGAGCTACCCACATACAAACAAAACAAAATAAAACAAAACCCTGGGGATTTGCAGTGGAAGCCCATGTTACTGAAGCTGCCAAAAGGCTTGAAAGCTTTAAAGCACACTGGGGAATGGGCTGGACCAGTGAGGATAACCAGATAAAATTATTATAGAGACATTGTTAAATGGCATAGACTAAAAGCTTAAACTATATCTATAAAAGCTTTTATTCCTTAGAGGGTTCTAGTCCCACAAATCTGGTGAAAATTTCCTCATTCAAGTTTTAATCCAAAAGCAGCTACTCTGAAGAGAATGACATGAAGTATTAGAAATACTCCTAAAAAGGGGTGGGGAGCTGAGAGACAAAAACAATTACAAAAACTGTGTAGGTGGCACAAATTATAAAAGTCAAACAAGATAACTCATATGACCTTTAGAATCATGGTGTGCCTTCTCACAGTTTCTTTAATTAAAATCATATTTGTTCAAAGGCACAGGGAGTTCCCTGGTGGTGTAGTCGCTTAAGGCTTCAGTGCAGTCGATGCTGCAGCCTGGGTTCAATTCCCAGTCAGGGAACTACCCACATTAAAAAAACAAAGGCACAAAGTAAGGGAACTTTAACATTTACTTTTACAAGTTCAATATTCCCATTACTTTCTAATTCAAATTTAGTCCAGTGGGAGGCATACAGGAAGGCTCTCAAAAACGAATGACTGTTGGCTTAAATTACTTTGTGTAAATTCAGTAAGGCAACAAAATGCTTTAGGTCAGTGGTCCTAAGTCCTTGCTGCACAATACAATCACCTGGAGAGCCATAAAGTAGTACTGATGCCCAAGTTCCTCCCTAAGCAAATGAATTAGAATCCCTGCAGGCATCAGTATTTCTAAAGAGTTCCTCGGGGGAGTCTCTTGTGAATTCAGGACAGAGAACCATTATGCTTCTAGGTTTAGAATCATGTCATGTTATAAGGGGAGTGGAGAGACGACAAATGGGTAAAAGGGGTCAAGTGTATGGCGATGGATGGAAACTAGACTTTGGGTCATGAGCATGGTACAGTATACACAGATATCAAGTTATAATGTTGTATACCTGAAACTTAGACAATGTAATTAACCTATGTCACTTCATTAGAAAATTATATTTTTTTACTTTTATTTTTTAATACAGATAGAATTGACATATAACTTTGTATTCATTTTAGGTATGCAATATGATTTATGTATCTATCACAGTAAGTTTAGTTAACATCCATCATAACACATGGCTACATTTAAATTTTTTAATATTTTTCTAGATCTAGACGTGGTACCTGCACAATGCAGGGAACTAGGAAACGTAAGGGAAAGAACAACTTAAAAAAATAATCTAAAATCCCATTACTCCTGCATGTGTTTGTCTTTTTTTCTATGTATATGAAAGAACATGCAAAATGTGTTCTTTTTTTAAAAAAAAAATACATCTTAAAACTAGAAGTTCCCTTAGAAGTCATCTAGTATAAGCCTCTTATTTTATAGATGATGAAGAAATTAAGGCCAAGAGAGTTCCTAACTCAAAGTGATTCAGGCAGTTTGTTTGAAGTCAGGGTTACAGAATCTAGGCTTCCCTTTATTTTTCTTGGAAAACATAATTTCTGCAAAAACCTGAATCCTTAAACGTTTAATTTTAACTTAAATTCCATTTCCATAAAGGATTATTTCTAATGATAATTCTAATAATCTTTTAAAAACAAGCAGTTTTATGGCGTTCTTTCATTTTTCTCCTGAATTCTAGCATGCATACAGAAGTTGCTCACATTGTGTTCTATGGAGCACTGACTCCATTGGTCCTTAAGAGGTGTGATTAAAAAAAAAAGTGGGGGGTTCTAAATCGAGTAGATCAGCAAGCAAAAGTAAAGGAGATTCTCCACATAATCATTCCTCATGGTTTTAATTTTATACTAATGGCAGTGAGAATCTCCTGGGTTTATGTGCAGAACATAATATGCAGTATTTCTCGAACTTAATAGACTTTGGAACCCTTCCTCAGTTCAGTCCCAATTACCTTCATGATTTTTGGAACACATTTCACCTAATACAACTATGAGGATTCCTAGGAAAAAGGAATAAAACCTGGAATACTCTATGCGGCCACAGCAACTTTGTTTCAGGTTATAGTTAAAAATGTTTTGAAGAAGTAGGGGATTACTTTAAAAGGGAAGGAATATATGATTCAAATGACTAACAATGTTTTAAGCAAGGTGTCCACCCTTTTGGCTTCCCTGGACCACAATGGAAGAATTGTTTTGGGCCACACATGAAATACACTAACACTAATGACAACTGATGAGCTAAAAAAAAGTCCATGCATAACTTTCAAAATGTTTTAAGTAAGTTTATGAATTTGTGTTGGGCCACATTCAAAGCTGTCCTGGGTTGCAGGTTGAACAAGCTTGCTGGCTTTAAAGTATTCCTTTAAAATGTATAAAAGAATCAGATGGACCCTCCAAGGCACCATCCGCGTACCTGTCCACAGCCCAGAGGAGTGTCCTCTGAGCCTCTGGTGCTGCCTCTGGACTAGGAGCTGGGAAGCCGAGAGAACCCCCTAGCCCAGCGCAGCCTCTTCCCGCTGCGGAACACCACGACCCACGTCAACAAGGGCCCTTCCTGCAGGTTTTCGGCTGAGGTCAAGGGCAAGATTGCTTCCAAGTATGACCATCCAGCAGAAGGAGGTCTTCACAACTGGACAGAAGTGACAGGCAGGAGCATTGGCACCACTCTGCTGCGCTTAAAAGATTGCATAATTCTCTGGTGTGAACTTATAAGCTACAGCCAGGTTCAGTGAAGGTCAATGAGAATACATTAAACTGGGCTCAGTTGGAGAACATTGGCAATTTTATTAAAGGTCTTCAGGCTTATGGTATGAAGCCACATGACATATTTGACGCACATGATCTTTTTGAGAATGGAAACATGACACAGGTTCAGACTACACTGGTGGCTCTAGCAGGTTTGGCTAAAAACAAGTCTTTCATTCAACCATTGACAATGGAGTTAAGTATGCAGAAAAACGAACAAGACATTTTGATGGAGGAAAATTAAAAGCTGGCCAAAGTGTTTGTAGATGGGAACCAACAAATGTGCCAGCCAAGTAGGTATGACAGCCTATGGAACCAGAGGCATTTTTATGATCCAAAATGACAAACCTTTTGACCAGACCAGGATTAGTCTGCAGATGGGCTCCAACAAAGGAGCCAGCCAGGTGGGGATGTTAGTGCTAGGTACCAGAAGAGACATCTATGATCAGAAGCCAATCTTACAACCAGTGGACAACTTGACAATTTCTCTACAGATGGGTACCAATAAGGTCACTTCCCAGAAAGGAATGAGTGTGTATGGGCTCGGGCAGCAAGTATCCAAATACTGTGCTGTTCCAATAGAACCTGTCATTCACAGCAGAAGCCAAGGAACAGGAATAACTGGGTCAGAAATCAGTGATAGTAATCATCAGGCAGAATACCCAAATGAGTATAATGGCAAGAACCAAGATGACTACCCCAGAGATTACCAATATGAACCCAAGGCAATGATTATTAGATTCAGAGTGGAGCTCAGTATTTAGTCCACTGTTTTTATTCAGTGAGAATCAAGCAGGCCTTTAGTTAATTTTTGTCTTGCCTTCCTAAAACACTGTAATGATGAATTGTACCTAAAAGAAACAAGGCTTTACATGCATTCTTTTCACTGCCCCTTCCCTAAGTAGCTGCCTTTTTGTGCTGTAACAGTTACATCCTACAGCATAACCAGCAACTCACATATGAAGTGAAAAGGAATACTGTGAAAGGGGAATGTACAGCCAATTCTTTTATTCCAGATCTATGCGTTTCTACAATCTTGTACTTATAGTGGTGTTTTCAAAGAATAGAAGTTTTTTTTTTTAAAGTTTAGTGGCTAGTTTTTACATGGAAGACTAAACTCATGCTTATTATAGCTAAGGTGGTAGTTGCCAACTAAATTTAAGATGCAGCATTTTAGAAATTTACATATCAATGTTTCTACAGTACTGTTGCTAACTTTTAAATAAAATTATGAATAAGCATAACAAGAATATCTTGAAGACAAATTTGCATGAAAATCATTATCAGACTACAACATAAACATTTTCATGTATCCCTCCCTTCTAATTTTTACATTTTATTTTACATAAAGGTAAATATAGTATACTCATTTTGTATATATACTTTCAATTAATTTATACACATTTACTAAACATTTATTTAAACTTTTTATGTACAAGGCAATAGGGTGTGGAACCAAAGATAATTAACATACAGTTTCTACTCTCAAAAAATTTAGGGGTAGGGTGGTGTTGGTGGTGGTAGAGGTAAGTTCTCAGAGGATGTCAACAAAATTCAGCAATCAGTGGAACACAGGAATGCCCAAGAGGGTGAAGGCCCTTGTGAAATTTGAGATGAATCTCAAAGGTTCATCAGAGACTATGAGATCAAGGCAGGAAAGTAGAAAGAAGAAAGCAATCTACAAGCTGAGCCTTCCGATGATCAGATCAGATAGGTACGTATTGTAGAACTGATTGGAAGGAAAAGCCTTTTTCATTTCTGCCTTGTTCACACACTCATCTATGAACACATAATATTTCTGAAATCAGTAAACAAAGTACGGGTGATAATCTTTAGCGTTTCTGAATCACCATCATTTTCAAGGGTGTAGACCAGGCATGGACAACCTGCAGGCTGGGATGGCTTTGAATGTGGCCCAACACAAATTCTTAAATCATTGAGATTTTTTTTGTGATCTTTTGTGTGTGTGTGTGTGGGGGGGGGGGTAGGGGGTGGAGGGGGTAGTTCCCTGGCTGGGAATCCGACACAGGCCTCAGTGTTGAGAGCGCGGAAGTCTAGCCACTACACCACCAGGGAACCCTCGTGACCTTTTTAAAAAGCTCATCAGCTATCCTTAGTATTAGTGTATTTTACATGTGGCCTGAGACAATTCTTCTTCCAATGTGGCCCAGGGAAGCCAGAAGGTTGGACATCGCTCGTCTAAACTCTTTAGCTGGCCAAGGAGGCTCTTTTCAACCTTACCTCCCAAGTAGAGTCACAGCACTCCAAAGTCCCCTTCCCCTGCCATACTCAAATAACATGGAGTGAAATTACAAATTTAAAAGTAATACGGTGCCATTTTCAAACTAGCAATTAAAATTATTTTTTATAATCTTATAGCTAGTGAAATGTAAATTGATGCAATTTTTCTAACGATGTTTTCAAAGAAAATTCCTTTAAAATGTGCATACTGTTTGATCCAGCAATTGCACTTATAGGAATTTAACTTTAAGGAAATAAGACCTGCAAGGATGTTCGCAGCAACACCAGTTATAAAGGGAAAAACTGAACAGGAAACAACGGATATATCCAATAATAGGTTAAGTTATGATATAGGAGGGCTGTTCGGAAAACACGCAGCCATAAATGCCTGTTTTTCCTATTACATGGCTGAATACTTTCCCGACAGCCCTCATTGGTAGGTGTACAACTGAATACAAAATCCAATCACTACGAATAATGTTGTAGATTACTTAATGACATTAGAAACACATATGCTTATGCGATGAGCGCTCCATTTAACTTCACAAGCCTTGAAAGTAGATTACCTAACATTTACAAATGAAGAGGTCTGAAACAAAAGAATTTAACAAGGTCACACAATTAAGTAATGAAGCCAGAATTCAAATGGCTCTGTGAATCTCGAGCCCACGAGCCTTTCCACGCCCACACCGTCTCCTAGCTTTAGTGCAATCGGGGATAGATTTACCTCGCAGGGTTACTGTAAACGGAAAGCTCCTGAAACACAGTGGACATTCAATAGTCGGAAGCTAATAAATAACTCTTTCAAGATCACACAACCGGTGGGAAAACGAGGATTTAAACCGAGACTGGAACCTCGTATTTCGGGAGGAGGGGACTTTAAAAAGTTTTCCCTGGTGTCAACTCCTAACGCGGAGTCAGTGTATGGCGTTTCTTTCCGCCCCACAAAGCGCACCTCAGCGGGCAGACAACACACATAGCCCTCTTCGCAAAGAAGGGATCGACCGGACCCGCTTTTGGAAGATGTGAGTTTTGTCGGGTTTTCTCACCTCCCAGCCTCTGTACCTCCAACTACTCTACGTTCCGCCGCTCGCCGATTTCCGAAGCGGAAGTGACATCTGTACTCACGCGCCGGAAGTGGGCTTGCAGAGTGAGCCCGAGGAGTCGCCAAGGCGGTTGGGCCTCTGCTGCTCCTTACTGTAGGGTACTTCGCTGCTTTGGTAGGCATCCTTTGCCATGACGGCCCAGGGGAGCCTGGTGGCCAACAGAGGCCGACGTTTCAAATGGGCCATTGAGCTGAGCGGGCCTGCAGGAGGCAGCAGGTGAGGAGCCTGGGCGTAGCTCTACATCAGAGCCTTACCCCCAAAACTGACCCAGAGGACTGCAGTCTGCAAAAAGATGGGTGGCACAAGGACGACTCCTGGGGAAGTAGCGGCTTCTCTGGCGTGGGGGTTTCTATGACCAAAGCATGCTTATTTCAGTCCTCCAGTTGGGCAGGGCTCTGACGAACCCACAGGAGGGCTTGATCTAATCGGGGTAGGTGCATTTGAGTATCTTTATTCCAATGATTAGTAGAATAGGAAATGTGGGAATATGAAGTGTGGGAGTTTGCAGCCTTAGTTTCTTGGTTTTGTTCTTTAGGGGCCGAAGTGACCGGGGAGGTGGCCAGGGAGACTCGCTGTACCCAGTCGGCTACTTGGACAAGCAAGTGCCTGATACCAGCGTGCAAGAGACAGACCGGATCCTGGTGGAGAAGGTACAGAGGTATAGATGTCCCGGTAGTGTTTGGGCTAGTTCTTACCTGATAGCCACCGTCCTTTTCGAGGCAGCGTACGTACGCCTATGAGTATCTTACTGTAGATGGCCCTTATCCCAGATATTTGGTAATGAAACTGGCTTAAGGTTAGTGTTACAGTAGTTTACAGACGTATCAGCTCCAAAAGTGCTTAATAATTCGTAAAACAAAAAAACAAAAAACCGTTTGGAATATAAGGCTTTAGAAAGTAATTTGAAAATTATGTTGGTGGCAACGCCTTTCAGTTGAAGTCATTCTTTTCAACTGTAATTCCCATACACCACAACCAGTCTTGGCAGGCTATTCTGTTTATCTTCAAAATAGATTTAGAATCCTGCTTTTTCTTGCCCTCACCTATCATCTTGGTCTAATCCACTATGCAGATTTGTGCAGTAGACCAAAAAAAAAAAATCCTTTTGAGGTATAGTTTATGTATCATACGAATACAGTAAACTTCATTCATTTAAATTAGGGTTTATCACCGTCAGTACTGCCAACATTTTGGGCTGAATGATTCTTTGTTGTGGGAGCTATACTGTGAATTGTAGAATGTTTAGCAGCATCCCTGGTCTGTTTACCCATTAGATACCCAAAGTGCCCTTCCCCAGTGTAACGACCAAAAATGTCTTCAACATTTCTACATGTCTCCAGGAAGGCAAATTGCCCTCAGTTGAGAACCACTGATTTAAAGAGTACAATCTGATAAGCTTTGATAGTGGTATACCACGGTGAAACTACCATCATCTCGAAGAACATTTTCTTTATCCTCAAGAGTCTTTTTGTCCCTCTCTGCAGTAGACTTCTAATTGGTCTCACTCCTTACATCTTGCCCCCTGTAATCTGTTCCAGCACAATAGCTAGAATGATCTTTTTAAAACATGTCAGATCATTCCTACTCAAAACTCTTCTGTAAGTTTTTTCACATAGTATAAAAGCCAAAGTCTATGTTCTACATAACTCTACATCAGTCGAGGCCCTTGTAACATCTTTTTCATTTCCTACCACTTTCCCCTTTGTTCACTCTGGTATAGTCAGACTGGCGGCCTCCTCCTTGCTGTTGCTTAAATATGCCAGGCAAGCTCCCACCTCAGATTTTTTGTACTTGTTCTTCCTTCTTCTGGAATAGTCTTCCCCTAGCTACCTTTATGACTTGTTCTCTCATCTCCTTAGGTCTCTCAAATGTACCCTCTTAGTGAAGCCTATACTCACAGCACTCACTATCCCATTTTCCTACTTTATATTTCTCCATGCCATTCTTATATATATGATATACTGTACTTATTTTACTACCTGTCTTTTCATTCTTGTAAGCTCCATGAAAGCAGGATTTTTGTCTCATAAGTACCTAGAACAGTGCCTGCACTTTCTTTCCTCTCAGACTTAATATTGTTGAATACTAAATCATGTTTCATAAAATTCAAGTTATTATCACAACATGAAAATGATAGAGTTCATTCCTTTTCTGGTAAGTAGCATTTTTTAATCTTGGCATCAAACTGTAACATAAGACAGTAAAATTACTAAAATGGTCTGATTTTAAAGGTAGATTATCATAAAATACTTTTACAACAATTCTGTTGTATAGATGATTTGATATTTAAACTTCCAGATAAATGATCTATGTAAATGACATGTTAGGGAACTGTACACAAGTATGGCCACTTACTCTTTTAATGTGAGTAAACCTAAGTGGAAAGTGGTATATTATTATTTTTATATAGCTAGATTAGCTTTGTTAAAATTTTGTATAGGATTTTTGCAGTTAGGGTCATGACTGATAGTGGTCTATAAACTTTTCTCATAATGTCTTTATTAGGTTTTGGTATTTATGAGGCTCTGTATAATGAGTTGTAGAATGTTTATTTTTATTCTCTGAGTTTGTACAAGATTGGCTTTGTTTTTTCCTTAAATGTTTAGAATTTGCCAAGGAAAACTATCTAGGCTTAATTACAGATTGTTTCTTAAACAGATTTAGGACTCTTTATATTTCTAATTTCTTCTGCCATTTAGATAAGTTGTATTTTTGCTAGGAATTATCATTTTCTAACATTCATAATATGATAACTTTAATATCTTCAAGATCTATATAGATGCTTTTATTCCTGTTGTTGAATATTTATCTTCCATCCCTTTTTCCTCATCAGACTCATCAGCAATGATTTTGTTAACCTTTAAAAAAAAAAACACCTATGGCTTTGTTGATTTAAAGACAATTTTATTATTTTCTCCCATTTTTATTTCTTCTCATTTCTTTGGGTTTAATTTATTCTTTTTCTAACTTCTTGAAATACATGCTTACTTTACTTTTAGTCTTCTACTATGTATTTATGAATATGCATTTCTCAAAGCTCTACCTGTATCCCACAGGTGTTAATATGTACTTTTGTTATCAGTTAACAATATTTATATTTTCCATAATAATTTCTTTGATTCATGGATTATTTAGAGTGTATGTTAATTCCAATTTGTAGGGATTTTCTAGTTATCTTTTTCTTATTGGTTTCTAGCTTAATTGCATGGTAATCAAAGAACATGTTTTGTGTAATTTGAATTCTTTGAGAGTTGATCAGCGAGAGGTTAGTTATTGTAAATGTCCCAAGTGTATTTGAAAAGAACGAATTTTACATCTGTTGGGTGCAGTGTTCTGTATTTGTCAGTTGGGTTGTTTGTTAATGTCATTCAAATCATCTATATCTTGTCTGTTTGTTCTATTAGTGATTGAGGTGTGCTAATTTCTTATTATGTGGATTTATCTGTTTTTTTCAGTTGTAGATAGGAAAATGATAGTTGCGGAAGTGCAAGGACAAAAGGAGGGAAAACCTTTCTGTAGCTGAAATTATGCGGGGAAATGAGATCTGAAAAACCTGTAGGGAAAAACAACACATGGTAAGGGTGCCTTATCTTTAATATAAAGGCTTCCTATGGAAACAATGGAAGCCTGAGGCGGTAGAATTGAGGTGTCAGCTCAGTCAGAAGCACAGAATTGATCATTGTGTTCATTTGACTTTAATATTACTGATATAATAAATGTGGGACTGAGGGTAAATTGTCTTTGTTTTAGCGCTGCTGGGACATTGCCTTGGGCCCCCTCAAACAGATTCCAATGAACCTCTTCATCATGTACATGGCAGGCAATACTATCTCCATCTTCCCTACTATGATGGTGTGTATGATGGCCTGGCGACCCATTCAGGCACTTATGGCCATTTCAGCCAGTAAGTATGCTTGAAATAGTAACACTTCCCATAGTTCAAGAACTAAAGGCAAATTCTTAGGCGAAACCCATATTGGAAATCTTTGGCATGGCTCTTGGCTAGTAGCAGGTGAGGTTGTCCAGGGTAGGGTGGTGATATGGAGGGGAAAGCAGTTTTTATCATGGTTTTGGTTCACTGTTAATGGTCCTATTTGCTATATTACTATGGGTCTGTCTATATTATATACATTATATTTTGATATATGGCCTGATGCATGTTTTAAAAAAAAGTTGTTTTGGTTTTGATGCTTTTTGTTATCCCAACAGCTTTCAAGATGCTAGAAAGTTCAAGCCAGAAGTTTCTTCAGGGTTTGGTGTATCTCATTGGAAACCTCATGGGTTTGGCATTGGCTGTTTATAAGTGCCAGTCCATGGGACTACTGCCTACACATGCGTCAGACTGGTTAGCCTTTATTGAGCCCCCTGAGGTAAGGCAAAGGAAAAGTTACAATGTACAATAAATAGGTCATGACTTATTTGGTGGTGGGGGGCTTACGGTTGGTATTAGAGCTCATTTCTTAAGAAATAAGATTCATTAGGAAGTTTTTTTTTGAAGGATCAAACAAAATATAGAGTTTGTGATTAAAGCATTAAGTACTTGCTTCAGGAAGTTATTTCACTCCTCATTCCCACTTACCTGTTTACTCTCTCTTGTTTCAGAGGATGGAGTTCAGTGGTGGAGGGCTGCTTTTGTGAGCCTGAGAAAGCAGCCTCTGGGGCCTATGTATTCGGATCTCATTTACAACCTTTTTTACACCCACTGGTGTCAAGTTACCACTTATGCTGAAAAGAACCCAAAGCACTCTTTTCTCCATGGTGAGGAGACACATCCTAGAAAGACAATGTGCGTATCACTAAAAACAAAGAAACTATGCCACAACCCTTGACTGAAAATAATGTAGAAAACTTTATTTATGTTTCCAGTATAGAGCAAAACAACAAATAAAACCATAACTATGTAAACAAAGAATGGTTGCTGCTAAATCAAGAACCACATCTCCTTTCAATAAATTAAATGGTTGAGAACAATGCTTTAAAAAAGTTGTAGAAGTTTCCCTTGAATCTAGTTTTCTTAATAGTTCACTTCTGTTTAACATAAGCTGAGACATAAAAATTCTGTTGGAGACACAGAAAATGTAAGAAACTAGTGCTGGATTCTGATTATACATGATGAAAAGAAAAATAAACCAGACAGAAAGAGCACATAAATATGCTTACAGTGTAATATCCACAATACTACTTTAATATCCACAATAATGGATTTTTAGCATGTTTAGGGGGAATGAGGCTTGGAGGAATTGTTGGGGCCACAGGAATCTGAGGCAATGGAAGCAAAGTAGGATCTTTTCCCTGCCAAGAAGACCCTACTACCTGTCAAGCAGATACCACAGTTCAAACTTCAGCTTTTAAAGATGATAGCTATAGAAGGCAGAGAATGTGTGTTATAACCTGCCCTGTTAGTCATAGCTAAGACTTAAAGGCTGGATTTTACTCAAAAGGCAGGATAAGGTTTTTCCTTTCTCTTTCTTGAAACAACATCCCTTCCCCTAAGGTGCATTCTTACCAAGTTTTCGGTATTGCTTTATTTGCAGTGATTAAAAAAAGACAAGACACTTTACAGACAAACAACATAAGCAACACAAAGACTTGAAATTCTCTCAATAGGAGTTTAAATCTGGCCTAAAAACCATTTTCCCATGTAAATGAGTTTGTGTTTTAGGGGCTATAGTAGTGGCTACTAATGTAGCCACTAATTCCTTATCCCTTTAAAAGATTCTTTTGGTGCTCTAACCACAAAAAACTCTTTTAAAACTAATCTTAATTTCTGCCCATATTTTTTCTGTGTGGAAAAAATATGTATCACTTTGGCCAGATGGTGTGTGTATATGTAGAGGAATTCCTGGGCAGGCCAACCTTTAGAACATGCATCTTAAATTTCTTGGGTTCTGGGGGCACCTGTCCCACTACTGCTGGACTCAACTAAGCAATGGAGTGTTACAATGGAAGTTGTGAACAATGCTTCTACCCTCTGCAGGAAGGAACAGAATAAAAGACTTAAAGATTCTGTCTACTTAGCTACCATGACTGGGCCTGGAGGTGGAAAAACAAAGAGAACAAATTGAAATGACTTAGTTTATTAAGCCATATTGAAGGGTTTTTTTCCTCTGTCCATAAGGGTCAACTGAATGGTCACCTGGCACCTAGGTCAAATTGCCTCAAAGCTACTATTGAGTAATAAAAAAAGTGGCACTATTATTACAGTGAAATTCAAAAGCAGGGGTGACAACAGGCAAGGTAGTTCTCTAAATAACCTATCCTATGAAAGAAACGAAGATTTCTGAAAGTACCCACTCAATCACACAGGGTAATTTCCCTATGCTTGAAAGCCAGGTGTTTTGTGATCAGTACATTAGCAAAAAGCTAAGCTTGCACAAGTATTTCCTCGGCACACTTAGAGCTAAGACAAAACAAATAGAAGACTTGGCTTGGATAATCTTGGTTTAAGGCCGAGTTTCTGCAGTCGGATGAATAAAATTGAAAGGAAAATGCTCTTACTCTGGGCATTTAGGTAAGGGCCTCAAGTCTTCACTATGGCTTTAGAAATGAGTCCATAGGTTTCTTAGTGAAAAGTTTCTTAAATTAGGCCAATGCCAGTTGTATGCCACTTCAGTGAAATAGGTAAGCAGAGTAGCAGCAGCTCAATAACTTTGGCACAGTGGAAGGAATATGGCTCTAGAACTTCGAATTCCATTGCAGCATCCTCCCTTTAAAAGATAGTAGAACTGTAGAATTGTACACCTGGAACCTATGCAGTTCTTGCTAACCAATGTCACCCCAATAACTCTAACAACAACAAAAAAGATAGTAGAAACCTTTTAGGGAAGGATTTCAGCCAGTCTCCCTAGTGTTTGTTCCTATCATTTTTGACCTATGCCTCCTAACCCAAAAGGCATAAAAAGGGAGAAGGAAAGGTAAACCTATTGGTCAGTGTACACCATCTGTACTAAACAGCTTGTATGTTTTGTTCATGTCACAGGAAATCAGACTACACTTCAGTAAACCTTAATAGCTACCTTTTGGAGTTTTCCTTAGTCTGGCCGTTTGAAAAGAACCCAAAAGAAGTAACTTACACTCCACCTTTAAAAACAATTTCCATGGTAACACTCCCTGTATTATAGTCTTCAACACAGAGTGGGTATTGAGAAATAACAACTGAAATATACATCAATGCAGTGTGTGTACTTAAAGCTGATATTTGGGGGAAAATCTTGTTTTGATGGAAGAAGTAGAGACTGCAGCCATGTTACAGTTTTTGTATATTAGTACCCTAATAAAACTTGAGTCCTAGAGAGCAGAGGATACACTCAAGAAAATTAGCTTAAAAGTTTTTCATTTTGGCTTGCCATAGGTTACTTCACCAGGACGTTAGGTCCCCATATACTTGACCATGAATTCCTTAATGTAATGAGAGTGTTTCTCTGTTACCTCAGGGTGTCATCAGTGAACCATGAACTTCTGAGACTCATCTTTAATGCTGGATATGTACTTACTTTTTGTCTTCAGCTGAATTTCTAGCATCCCTTCTGCCAATTCATTTTATTGGTTTAGCTTGTTAATTCTAATTTGCCTTCAATTGGTACAGATATGGCTTTAGGACTTGACCATTGTTTTGATGCTGGCGGAATATTTGCTTCTTCTGTAAGGACAGCAGATCATATGGGAGCAAAGAGCAGATCTATTTGTACTTTTCTGCTCAAGTACTTGAGGCTCAGCTTGTCAAGAGTTGAATGTGATGTGTACAGAACACAGGCCTCTAGCTGGCAGGAGTGGTAGTAAAGAGCTGCACTTCCATGGAGCATGGAAGCCTTTTAGTAAAGAGGAAGCCAAGCAGAGTCATTGAGAAGTAGATTAGGAATAAATGGTAATCACTTCACTGCCACCACCTCGGACAAGGAGCACTCGCTCTAGTCCCTCGGTGAGCACTTCTAGGAACTCCATGTCTTCAGAATTTGTCAAGGAGACAAACAGGCAGAACAGCACACTTTATTACCTGGTTTATCTTACTATGAAGCTGCAAAATCAACATGCTTGCTCTAATTATTATATACTCAGAATTAGATAGAACTTTGGATTCAATTTAACCTTGCAAATTACCCCAGGGAACTAGTCCCTTTGCATATATAATACAAGACACTTAACCCATTTGTTAGATTTTTTTTTCTTAAATTTTTTTTAAATAGGGGAAACCCACAATAATGTGTTAATATGTAAGAAAACAGGCAAAAAAAGAAAAAACTCCACAACAGGGCAGCTTGTAAGATTCTAGAGCAGAGGTCCCCAGCCCTTTTGGCACCAGGGATGGGTTTCAGAGAAGACAATTTTTCCACAGACTTGGGGAAGGAATTGGGTGGATGGCCTTGGGATGATTCAAGCACCAGATGCAGTTTAACTGTCACTTACTACACACTTACAGGGTTTTGATAGAAGTCTGCAAGCAACTGATTTATTATGGTCTCTGTGCAGTCACATCTCTCTAATGTTACTCTGTACTTGCAGCTGTTCCCCAGCACAAGCATCGCCACCTCAGCTCCACCTCAGACCATCAGGTATTAGATTCTCCTAAGGAGTGTGCAACCTAGATTCCTTGCATGTGCAGTTCACAATAGAGTTTGTGCTCCTATGAGAATTTAATGCCACGGCTGATCTGACAGGAGGTGGAACTCAGGCAGTAATGCAGCAATGGGGAGTGACTATAAATACAGATGAAGCTTCCCTCACTCACCCACCCCTCACTTCCTGCTGTGTGGCCTGGTTTCTAACAGACCAAGGACCAGTACTGCTCTGTGGCTTGGGGGTTGGGAACCTGTGTTCTAGAGAGAACACACATTAATTTCTAAGTAAAGATGCTCAAGTCAGATTTTTCTGCCAGCTCTTATTCTCTTTTAATCTCTTTTCCTTAATGGTACTGGTTGGAATGAGCCAGTCTATACCATTGCAGTGCTAAAGGAGTCCCATAAAAACAATCCAGGGATCAGAGTATGACAAAGAACCTTTATCTCTTTTTTTCCACCTCAGAGGAGGTTCCACTTTAATTGCTTCTCCCCTAACTCCACTCAAAACAAAGAAGCTTTGGCAAGTGGGTAGAGCCTGAAAAGGAGAAAAAGATACGGGTATTCCATCTCAGACTGTCGGAAAGCGTTCTACAACAATGAATATTAGAAATCATGTTGCAAACATACCACTTAAAAAGCCTCTGTAGGGTTCTCAGAGAAAATATTACATCGCCACCTCTCCAAAAGGAGACTTTTTTTTGCTTGGTTTCCTGAGCAGGGATCGAACCCAGGCCGCGGCAGTGAAGGTGCGGAAGCCTAGCCGCTACTCCACCAGGGAACCACCCAAAAGGAGATTAATCTTACTGCTTTTTAAGAATCCTTGCCCAGACTTTAAAAAGTCTTCCCTCAAGAGGGAAATGTGGGCATAGACAATAACTTTTATAGTTACCTAGTGGTCTCACCTAAGAAACAAGCTAAGATTTTCCCTACTGGTAGCTCCACTCTTGAAAAGGATACAGTTTTCATCACCCTCAGGGTTTCGGGGTGGCCCTGGCATATTCAACAAAACCAGTTTTGCTTCATGGGACTTGTTAACTATGACCTCATTGAGCTTCACTGCTGTATGCATCCGCCTCACATTGGACTGGTCCCTGAGAGGGAAGGGGGAGGGAGAAGGGAGAAAGAGATGTGGTTAAGGCAAAGAGAAAACTAGTCATACAAGGGCTATCCAGAAAGTATCCAGCCATATAACATAAAAAATAGAGGCATTTATGGCTGGATTTTTTTCTGGACAGCCCTTGGATGGTCAGCCTTAAAAAACCTGAGATATTGAGCTTTTTTGCTTTGAATATGAATAATGTAATAAACAAAATGATTTCCTTGTATCTCAGGTTTTCTCATTCTACATTTGCTTATTTTATACCAGGAGCATAGTATAGAGAAGAATAAGAATGCTTAGCTTGTATACAATGTTAATTGGTAGCTGATACACATAAGCAAACAACAGAGAGATGGCTGGATTTAGAGTGAATTGAAGAACATATTCTATCCTGCATATCCAGGCAAAGTCCCAGTGGCAATGACTAGGATACTATGTTATGTGATAAGATTGTGAGTTGGAAAACTTACGGACGCATATTAAGCAGGTCCTGGAATCCTTCTATTGACTTGGCCTTTTGTCCCCGGGATGCCATGTACTTGTCTTTTGTCCAGGTCATGTGCACCTTCTCCTGATAGGTTTCTGTTTCTTCATCCTCATCAGAGCCAATGCTGGTCAATCTTAGCATTGAGTTCCGGTCTTTCACCAACTGTGCCTGAGGAAGGTCCAACATAGCTGTGACTGTACTGAATTTTCTCTTATGCTTCATCTTTCAGTTATTTTGAAATAATAATGTAATTATAGTGGAATAACTGATAAAGTGAGAAGGAAAGAATTTTTTATCTAAGGAGACTAATACACTATCATCCCTTTCAGTGACAGACTTTACAGGGCCAGGATTAGATCAATGTGGCAAGGCCTTACCTCTCTGTCCCGCTCTGTTTTAGATAGTCGCATGTGCCGGAGCATCTGGGATCTTTGCTCCATCATCAGAGTGCGTTCATAAGTATAAGCTGATATGTCGCTGTCATGCTGCCACATATATTACACAGAGTGGGCCATGAGTACAAAGGAGAAAGAAGGATGAACCATACATTTTCATTCCTACTCACTAAATTAAACCAGAGAAAGTATCACAATATCAACCCAAGTTTCACTCCTATTTTTTTAGTAATGGAGCTACATAAAAACAATATTGGGGATTGTGGATCAAATCCAGAAGCCCTGAGAGTCTTTTTCATAATCTAACCATTACACATGTGTTTCCTTAAAACTCCAAAGAAAACTTCTAGTTTTTGTTCTTTTTTAATACTGCCAGGTTATAAAAAAAGAAAGCTATGTGTATTTCAGCTTCAATGTATGAATTAAAACAAAATTATATTAAGCAGACAAAAATCTGGGAGAAATATAAGGCTGTGTAACAAACAAAGAAGAAAGCAAAAATAAAAAAGCAACACCAAATACCACAAACACATTCTGCTTATCTATATCAATATATGAGGGTTGTGTTGGAACTAAGGAATTAATCCATATTTTCAGCTGAAGAATTTCCCAAACCAGAAAAGGTTCTAGGAAGATAGGATTGGGGAAGAGTGGTCTCTCTGTTCTCAAACTCTGCTTTCTCACCATCTCTACTACTTCAACCTCTGCCTCAATGCGCAGGTGATACAGGAAGGTGGCCAGGTCCTTCTTCATCTGAATACTGTTGTCCTCTAGTTGGGCTACTGTGAAGATCCGTATGCTACATTTTCGCCACACCTGAGAAAGTACCATACATATGTGGAAAATTAAATTGCTACTTGCTATATTATTGTACAAAGGCAAAAGCTTAACTGAAACCATTTTAAGGAGTTTTTAATTTCATAACAACAAAAAAAGAAACACTGACAAAAAGGAAAAGATGGCATGTGATAAATTAAGAGGGTGCTTTATTCAGATAGCTATCGATGACACCATGCATATAGACTATATTGACTTATATGAGCTCATATGGAACTTCAGTAATTTGCAGAATTTCATTTGGAGATAGGAACTCCAAAGAAAACTATTTCTCATAAGGCTGAAACTGGGATCATGGGAGAGCCAAAAACAATCCCCAACTCTTCTGATTCGAAGTCCTAACACTATATAATCAAAGAGGAAGAATTTATCTAATTAACATGACAGAAGTTAAAGAAGAAGGACTTCTAAAAAGATATGTAAAATACCTTGTGCTGTTTAAGTAGGAATGGTAACAGCATGAGCATCCCCCCATCATGCACAATCCACCACACATCAATGTTGCCCTCAGAAAACTGCTCCACATTGCTGGGAAAGAAGGAGATGTTTTTAGCCACCAGCAGGGCCAGATGGGCAGCAGTTGTCACTCGAACTGTGCCTAGGGAGAAAAAAAAGAGAGAATCAGGATAAGCAGAGAAGAATCCTTACGCCTGCCTTGCTTCCTACCATGTCAGGAAAGCAAGAATAATGCTCCTTTACATTTCTTTGAGCAAGACATGCTATTTACATAGTAGGCTATACCTCACCAAGTAATAAAAACCACTGAGAAAAATCTGAGGAGCTAACAGAATTGTATGAAAACCATGTTGTGCATTACTAGCTATGTTCTGTTTATTGCATTACCAGGGTGGGGGGGGGGGGTGGAATAGGTGAATTTGGCAGATTTTGAGGCTGAAGGACAATCTTCTTAATTCCTGTGAGAATGTTAATGTGGGAGATCACAAAGGAAAACATGGCCATTTTCAGAGATAATTCCTAACATAAGACTTTGACAGAGATAAAAAATTTATGAACCTAAGGTAAAGCTGAGGGGTTGAGTAGAATAAGGTTACTATTCGTAGTTATTTAGGTGCCCTTAATGGAGTGGGGTTAGGGTAACAGGGATTTAACTCTATCCTCTACTTGGGCCCCCAGGACAATATGAGAAGTGTTTTGTACCAATAAAAGTCTTCCAAGCTCGAGCATCTTCACTCTGGCGCCAGCCATTAGGCCACCCCATCACCACCGTGTTGTGTTTCATGCCCCCAAGTCCACATGACTGGATGAGGTGGGAAATGCCCTCTTTCAGCTTGCCGGCCACCACCAGCTGGCAGAATCCTTTCACCTTCTCTGCCTCCATTAGGTGCTTAATTGTCTGAAAGAGAGACAGAACTTCAACACTGAATTGCTTCATCCCAAACCTTTTAACCTATTAATACTCCACATTATAGTCCCTTCCTCTTTCCAAACTCTGCTTAAGACCATATCTCCTATAGAAAAATCCAAAAAAGTTAGTTATCCCAATGAAATTTCATTATCATTTGTCTTTTTCACTTTCTAAGTGCTTACTTTGTATATAAGTGATTGTTTAGTATACAAATGCAGTTCCTCTACCTCTTCTCTATTTTGCTCTTCTTTGTTAACACAGCAATAAAAAAAAAAAAAAAATCAAGAATAGGAATCTTCACAAAATGAACATTCAATATTCTTCCTGCTTTAGTCCCAGTCGTGCCCTGATTAATATTACTAGAAATTTAATCTGATGATTCAGTTTCACTTCAGAATTTTCTCAGGTATGTTTTCTTGTCTGTTTCTCCTATTTCCATATTTTTTTGGATGGTTTAATGGTGATTACTGACAACATCCGTATTTGACTTATTATTTTTATTTATTCAAGCCAATTTGGGGATGATAGTTTGCTCAACCCTCTAGACAGAAAAGTGAAGGCAATAATGATGTGGCAAATGGATATGATTTTCCTGAAGGCACAGATTAAGTCTGCAATTTACCTAAAATATTAAGCAGGGTCTGCTGATGTTCAATGCTGTGCTTTTTATTTATTTTTATCATAATTTTGGACTGATTTCCCCCCCGGCCCAGTATTTCTAGGTTTTAGGGTTTCAAAGCATTCCAAAATAAGATCTAATAATAATTTTGAAATGTAATCAAAAATTTCTCCAAACAAAGGATTAATTCTATCATTTATAATAAGTATTAGAGTAAAAACTACTTTCTTCAAGGAGAACTTTAATATTAAGTAAGCTAATCAGAAATAGCATAGAAATCTTGCTCATGACACCACAGAGATTACTTAGTAAAGAGGAAGAGAAATTGCTCATTACGCCTTGTCACAAGATTGAGAAGAACCACTGCCATATTTCAAGAGATGGATTTATTTACATGACTTCTCAGGGCTGAGTCAGTATTTGGAGTCTATTTGGAAATACTTAGCCCTGATAATCCTATAGTTTAGTAGTGCTTTAAATAGAAAGAATACATGACTACCTCTGCCTCAACTTATTATTGGGAGACTGCTCAAAAGTCAGCATTCAGAGGGAAATCTCGTACATCACTCAGGAAAGAGATTAACTTAGATATCTGAGGTCTTACTTCTTAACATCACAAAACCATAAACTAAATGCCACCAAGTCAACAAGCCTTGACACTTACCTGCTCAGCAGCTAAAGCTTCACCATAGTTCTCTAGGAAGTTCCCCACAATAACAGAGCCCACAATAGTGAGACCTTTTCCTGCTTTAAGCTGTGAAGCAAAGGTGAGGAGGCGGGGATGCTTGACATGTAAGTCTTCATCCAGTTTCAACAATACAAGCAACTGGGGCCTGTAAAGAAATTAGTGGGATTTGCGGGGTGAGGGTAGGAGGGAGAAAACACTGGGTTAGAAAAACACAATGACAATTCTATCCTTTAACTTAGGAGACTTGTACAAAATATGTAATTTGACAGAAGAAAGAGATTAGAGGAAATTATAGGATGAGAGTACAGCATGATTTTGAATCATCCCCGTATTATCTCAAATTGGTCAGTCTTCGAGGAAGAATAAAAATGGTAGAAATCTACTTCTAATAAATCACATGAAGAAGAAAAAAGAATAAAGGAATCAAGGATTTGGGACAGTTCAGAACAGGTCAATTACACCAATTCCTGAGCCACATGATAGCCTTATCCTATCATCAATGAAGCACACATTTCTGTGTGTTAACTATATGCCAAACACCACTAAAGCTCTGTTGCTTTTTTACCTCCAGTTTTTAGTGTGCGGAGGTCCTTCCTCCAGCCGAAGCAAAGCAAATCGGGCTGCACTCAGAGACAGCCCACGAATACCATCACCCCATTCCTTCTCGGCTCTGGGAGAAAAAGCAGAAAAGAGCAGGAACAGATTTAAACCATAGCAAGTACAATTTCAAAACATAAAGTTCATTTTTTATGAATCTAAGAGTAACATACAAAAGGTAGAAGATTAAAACTCATATTAATGATCTATAACGCTCTGTACTGGCATAAACTCACCTGAAAACAGGTTAACACTACTGTTTACCAGACTGTACTGTACGACAGATCAGAAAAAAGGCTGGAAGGATCATGCGCCCTTCTATATAACTATTCAAGAGCAACAATGTTAAACAGCAGTTTGAATTAGGAAATTAATACAGATCTAAAGATTATTTTGAAAATAAGGGAGAAAATAATATAATCTTCTAATCAGAGTGTTATTTATTGCTAAATTTTGGAAGTTGTCAGTCAAGTCTTAGTTGTTACTTAGCTATTCAGGACTAATTTCTTTTCCATTTCAGAGACAACCCCTTGACTGAAGATAGAAGCAAAAAAATTTACATTTGTGTTATACTTTATTATTATTCATTATTATTATTTAGATATGTCCTTTTAGTTATTTTTTCATTGATCTATTCATACTTTCTCAACAGGTTCCCCATGTGATCAAAAGTTTGTGTCTGTAAAATGGTTATGAGAATCAGGGGTACAAAATTTAGTTACAAATAAATGAAGTGATCTGGCTCCTTAATGCAATTCTCCTTGACCTGGCTATAACCAAACTAGCCAGTTTTGATACTTTTAGCAGTGATCAAGGTTGAATCCACAGACTTACCCTTGGTACTCGATGTACTTGTAGATCATACCAGCAATTACCATAGCTACGATGGCATAATACCAGGAAGAAATGAACATCAGAGCTAGACAGATACTCATTCCCATGAAAGAGAGGGCCCTAGAAAATTAAAGCACAAACAAATAAGTGTTTTTCTGTAAGTAGCTAAAAAAGAAGGCTGTGCTAGAGGTGCTTCTTCAACTGTGGTGAGGGATTATTATTTTTCTAAAATAAAATCCAATCCACTGCAGAGAGAACTTTTGAAAAACTCAGTAACAACGAATCACCTATTAACATATTTATTCAAGTTCTTCTGTGTATAAGTAATGAACTTCTTAGTGCTATGATTTGTTTCAAAGAATAAACAGGAGTGCTGGATCTAATGAAAATATAGGGTAAAGAGAAAGAAAAAGAATCAAAGCAAAATAGTAATACAAAAAGTTCATAATAAACTTTTAATTAAAATTAAAGCTAGAAAGAGAATTGGAGGTGTTAAGATCAGTTGAAGACCTAAATTTTTACCAGATAAAGGTCACATCAATGCCCATCACAGGTAAGTGAAGCAGAAAGGGGTCAAGGAGAAAGTTAGCAAAGAAATTTAGCAACAGGTCCGCACAGAATACATTAATGAACTTGAAGCTACGGGACAAAAGAAATGGGAAAGAACTGGAGTGGTAGCTAACAACTTGATGGCTCCTTTAGACAGGGGAGACTTGAACACGATAGCAGGAGCTGTAGTAACACTTCGTTGAGAGCTTTACCATGTTCTAAGCACTGCACTAAGCACTTCAGATTGTCTCAAAACAACCCCATGAGATAGGTAATACTATTGGTCCTATATTACAAACGAGTTAAAACGAAATTTTCTTGGTTATGTGCCTTGTTGAAAGTTACAAAGCTAGGAAATAACAGGACTGACATTTGAATTTAGGTCATCTGACTGCAAAGCTCACACACTTAGCTACTGAATGAAATTGTCATAAAGAAGAAAGTTTGAGAATGGAAATGATAAGAATACTAAAGCAAAGACAAAAAGCAATGAGGTCCAGTGCTTAGCTAAGAGGGAAGAATGTGGCAGGATGGAAATACTTTTTTCATAGTTTTGATCTTTATTCTCAAGTGGGTGCTATCAGTTATCATAAATCAATATATGAAAAAAACATGGTGGGAGGTTGGGAATTAAGGTGAACGTTGAAAGTTGAAAGAGCTGGCCAAGAAAAAGATCTGTATCAAGAACCCAGAATCTCCTAGTTTTCTAAGTTCAGTGATGATTCTCTCTAAATGTGGAGAAAAAGAAGAAAAAATTCAGACTTACCAGTGGTAGTACCGGAACCGGGGTCTCCAGTTGGGTGTTCGAAGTAATGTTTGCAAGGCACAGGCCAAGTTCACAAAGAGGTAACACATGAGAAAAAACCTGGGGGGGGGGGGGAAGGAATTATTGTTATTGCAAAATGATTCCTCAAAGGCTATTTTAAATAACTGGAGATGTTTGCTGCATTGAAGCCTTTATTCTAGCTCACTAGCCTTTGATTAAGTCTAGGAAGTAGAGAAACATATCCAAGTATTCTCCTTCGTTACTTGTCCTTGTTCAAATTCACTTATCAAGTCCTATGGCGTCTACATACTTAAAAATCTCTACCACTATCACCTTAGTTCAGGCTCTTCTTTGCAGATCAGTTAAATATGCTTTCAAATGGCATTTCTGGCTCAATCTTGACTTCCTTCTAATCTATCTTTCATACCAAGTTGATCATTCTGAAACTTAAATATAACCAATTTGTTCTCAAAGAATTTCCCCCTACTACCAGGTTAAAGCTCCAGGTCCTTTGTGACCTGGCTCCCTCACTTCTCTGGTCTGTTGCTCCTCAACACGCATCCTTTATTCCTTCAAAGCCAAAGTGCTCTCTGGATGTGCTGCATTATTCACCCCTCAATTCCTTCATACACATCCCCTGCTTGGAATATCTGTCACCCTTTTCTTGCTTAGCAAGCAAATAACCACTCCTCTTTCAACATACAAATGTCATTTCCTCTAGAACACCGTTCTTGACTCTCAGGACACTTAGATGCCTCCCTTAAGAGCATGTATAGCACTCAGTGTGCACCGTTACCACAGTATTCATCACACTATACGAGAATCGTTGTCTTCATCTACTATCAGTTCTTTAAGACTGTGTCTTATTCATCTTTGTATTCCCAGCATACTGTCCACTGCCAGGTAGGTAGTACACCATCAGTAAGTCACAGCTGAATGAATAAAAGCTAACAGTAGTAGTAAAAGCTGCAACCAATTGAAGAAGATCAGAAATGAAGGCAAAGAACTACTGAGGTTATATAGGTAGGGAGAACATGATACTTAGCCTTAAATAAAACTTCTCAGGAATATTTATTATTTAGGTGAAGTTACATCTGTACTTGGCTCACTCTGTTCTTATCACTACTGTTATATGCCTGATGAAAATCAACGTGTATTACACATCACCTAAACAAGAATAAGTGAAGGCAGTAACTGGCCTCTTACATGGAAAGAATTGGGGCCACAAGATCCAGGGAGGCAATAAGGATTCCCAGCTCTGCAATGGCAGCAGTCAGAAGTAAAGCCCAAGTAGGTTCCCCATTGGCTTTGCTGTGACCAAAAACCTGTATATAGAAGGGAAGTATCAGACATAGGAGTGTGGGGAGTGTTTGAGTCAATGCTCCCTGATTCCTTTATGCTAGTTACAGACATCTGAAAGAGAACAGTGTTAAAACTGCTACCTTTTAAACGCCTTTATTCAACTCACATATAAACTCATACCGGGATTTAGAGAATCTTATACTAAAAACTCACATGTCTTTATATTATATGATCTAGTAATTTCTAAACCTACAAAGACCACACTGTTTCTCATAAGACCCCCCCCAAAACAATAACAACAACAACAATAACAACAACAAAACAAAAAAGGAAGAGGACACAGGAAAGGGCCACTCACTCTCAGAAAGGGTATAATGTTATCCTTGGCTATAGCCTGCAGCAGCCGAGGTGCACCTGTGAGACTCTGAAGTCCAGCCCCACACGTTGAGAAGAAGGAGCCAATAACAATCACCCATGGGGACGGCCAAGATAAGGTACCCACCACCAGGTTACCTTTGACAGCATCTCCAAACCTGGGAGAGAAATAAAAGTGGGGAAATTTAATCTGGAAATAACTTTATAACTATTTGGTGCAAAAGGCCTAGTTTTTGGCTTATCTTGGCTCTTGACATGCCTTCTTCACTAAACGTAAGCATTTCTAGCTCTTGATTTAAAGTAAGAGACGAGTGACTCCCTTTCACTTGAACACTTAGAGGCCATTGTAGAGTTATTGTTTGGCTTAATTTGAATATTGTTGTGGCTCAGGGAAAAGGGAGCCAGAGGAGAGGGAGTGAGATTGGGGAACTGCTAGTCAGTGAAGCAGACAGAACATACACAACATTATTAATTCAGTCTTATATGGGTGTGGTGTGTGGTGCCCCAAAACAATTACAATAGCAACAAAGATCACTGATCACAGATTACCATAACAAATATAATAATGAAAAGTTGAAAATATTTCAAGAATTACTAAAAGGTGACACAGAAACACAAAGTGAGCAAATGCTGTTGGAAAAATGGTGCTGATAGACTTGATCGATGCAAGGTTGCCAATTCGAAAAAGTCAGTATTTGTGAAGAGTAATTAAGCAAGGTGCCATAAAATGAGGTATGCCTATATTAGGGTTCCTGTCCTCAAAGAACTCAATCTAGTATAAGAGAGTGATATAAGAAAAAGCAGCTGCAATATGGTATATGGTAAGTGCAATGATACAGTATGTTCAATGTATGGGACAAACAAAGGGAGGAGTAGTCACATTTGGATGAGTCTGGGGAAACTTCCGAGGATGGAAGTCACTTTGTCTAGTGTTAGAAGATCAATGTTAGGCATTATAACCCATTCTAAATGAAGGAAACCGCACAGACAAATATGTAGATAGATGGAGAGCTGAAACGACAAGGCACATTTAACTCCATGTTAAGGCTGGAGCATAGAGAGTTTATGAGGGAATGATGGGAAATAAGATTAGAGAGGTAGGGAGACAGGGCCAGAGCAAAGTAACGGGTCTTAAAGGGCTTTGGTGGGCTTTGAAGCAAGAGGTTTATATGATCAAATTTTGTGTTTTAGACCAATCATTCTGGTGGCAGCATGGAAGAAGGATTAGAAGGTGGTAAAACTGAAAGAGTGATAATTACAATAATGTAGGCCAGCGATGTCCAACCTTTTAGCTTTCCTGGGCCCCACTGGAAGAATTGTCTGGGCCACACATAAAATACACTAATGATAGCTGATAAACTAAAAAGAAGGCTGCACAAAAAAAACCACCCCACAATGTTTTAAGAATCTGTGTTGGGCTGCATTCAAAGGCATCCCGGGCCACAGGCTGGACATGCCTGATGCAGGCAAAAGATCCTGAAGCCCTGTACAGAATGGTGGGGATAAAGAATAATAAAAAGAATGAGATCTAGTAAGGTGAAAGGTGGAATTTATAGGGCTTAGAAACTAACTGAATGATGGAAAAAGTCTAGGATGACACACAGATTTCTGTTTTGAGAAAGGGGTGAATGGTAAGGCTCTTAAGTCCCCAAGACAGGAAAATGGGAAGAGATAATAGCAGATTTCGGAGAAATATTTTTCTAGTAATTTCTTGCAAAAATATATTTTATGCTCACAGGTGAGAGGAAAGGAGAAACACTGAGCAGCCTTCATGAAGGAAATGAAGAAATAAGTTTCAAGCTTTTATTGAGAATGCCAAACAGATACATACTTAGGTCTCAGCGAGGAGATGCTAGAGACACTTCAAAGTTAGTTTTACTTGCCTTCCATTACTTTTGGTCTTTGTTTTCCAACAGCTCTTAAAGGATAGGGAAATCCTTATTATTCAGGCAAATTCACTACTGTATTAAAAGGCTATATTCACTGCATCTCACATATTTATAACACACTCACCCTTTTTATTCAACTTTTTTGAGAACTATATACTACACATATATTTTCTAATTGTTAGCCATGATAGATACCTTAGATTGGGTTTTGAGTTTATAACTGTCTGGGGCTATGTGGGATGATCAGACATAATGGAAGACAAGACACACAGAAATCACCTACTCACTTGTCTCTCAGAACAACACCTTCAACACATGCGCCAAAAAGGACAACATTGCTTAAATCTATATTGAGAGTTAAGGAAACTGATGTTCACCCTCTAAGATGAGATAGAAAGTACACACTCAGGATATTGCCTCTATCAGTAAAATGAGTTGCTAAATTCACTAATCCTATAAATCAGGGGTGTCCAGCATTTTGGCTTCCTTGGGCGACATTGGAAGAATTGTCTTGGGTCACACATAATATACACAAACACTAACTAATGATAGCTGAGCTAAAAAAAGGTATGTGCTAAATTTTCACAGTGTTTTAAGGAAGTTTACAAATTTGTGTTCAAAGCTGTCCTAGGCCATAGGTTGGACAAGCTTGCTATAAATCCTTTCTTGAATTTTAAAGATGAGGTGGGTAGAGTATCTGGTGAGAAGTAAGGTGGTAGAAAGCAGGTATGTTTATTACCAGGATGAAAATACTGATCACCCTAGTTCTACTTGATGTTCCTATGATTAAGACCCAGTTTGGATCCATGGAAAGGATACAGACAAAGGAGGTGGTCAGGATGGCGAGGATAGTGCCAATGGGAATAGACTTTTGAGCATCTTTCAGGTCTCCAGATCTATTTGATCCAGCCATGATACCTATAGGGAAGGAAAAACGAACAAGTTAACTTCATGAGTTCTTGGACATTTTAATATTCATACTGACACCCAGGATGAGAGGCAAATCTAAGAACCCTGCGAATATAATTTTTCTCCTGGTAAAAATCACTCCTTGGGTCTGATAGCTTCTATAATAGACAACAGCTCAACTGCTTACCTGTGACAGAGGGAAAGAAGATCCCTACCAGAAGAGTGAAGGAGGTGGTGATGTCAACAAGGACATATTCATGGTTTAAGCTGCCTAAGACATCGGAAGATTTGGCTGAAGGCTTTTCAATGATCTCTCCCTTTGGTAGATAATTACTCCAAAGATTCTCTGCAGTGGGGAAAAGGAGGGAGATATAAGCAGCAGCAGTATGAAAGGAAGACAATTAGATAGTTTTCTACCCAAACAACCTTCTAAACCAGACTCCTCATTTATATAGTTTTTAAAGGTATGTTTCCTTCTACATGAGCACATAATATATATGCACATATATATTGTATAATAAAGCACACATAAATAAAAAACTAATGCCATTTCAAATATAATTTGATAAACTGCTATGCTATGGTACATACAAATGCAGTTAAGTTTACTAATGCAAATTAGTGAAACTTAAGCAGACTAAGGCTAAATGCCCTGTAAAGCCTATTTTTTTTGTAAGTTATCAATGCTATTTCTAACACTTAAACTTGTTTACATTTAAAAAATTTGTGGAACTAATATTTAAAATAGAAGTCACTTAAGTAAAGAGATTCAGAAATTTAGTTGAGTTAGGAAAATACCCATGTGGGTGTGATGACATTAAAACACTTCCATTCTAGCTGTCACTGCAGAAAAAACATTAGCAATTTTACAATAACTCAAAGAATATTTTATTATCTTATCATAGGTTGAAAAGTGATTTGCTCAGCTCTGCTCTCAAAAAGGAGGTAATTTTTAGCAGACAACACTGCAAGGGAGTCGTGAAAAAGGATAAATTCACTAACAGCAGAAAGATGTTGAATTAAGAGCTGTATGCTAAGCTTAAGGGGGAAGTGGCACCTGGCACTTCCCTTCTTCATGGACTATATAGAAGAGTCTAATGGCAAGGCCCATTTTCCTGAAAGAAAAAGGAAAAACCTGTTCAAAAACCTCCTAACTTACCTGTAATGACACCACTTACCAATCCAGGAATGCCCTGGATTGATGTGACATTATTGTGAACAAAGTATTCGTCACAGGTGGCATTGAAAAACTGACTTGAGTTACAGAAGAAGCCCCATAACTTTGATGGTACTGTCATGTTGTTAATTTCCTTGGTCTTAGAGCAAATGTCAATGTGTCTTGATGAAAGGGTGCGGTTACCGAGCATGCAGACCCTAAGTAAAAACAAATAAGGAGAAAGGTGAAACAAAGGAAAAAGATTTAAAAGAAAATGGGTTAGAACTAGGTGAGTACATAATAAATTGGTTAGTAAAGGGGAAAAAAAAACTTACCTCTAAGAGCTTCTACTGTAATGGATGGGAAAGAAATATTTATTCACTAGCTCTCTAAGTGGTAACTTACATTATCTGCCCATTTAATCCTTACAGCAATCTCACAAAATATGTATTAGTATTTCAATTTTGTGGATAAAGGAACTGAAGTTTTAGGTACATAAAAATAGTCTGCCTGAGGTCATATAGGTGGTAGGAAGTAGTGATACAATTCAAATAGAAGAAATGTCTAAAGACACTGTGCTGACTCATCTTTCAAAATGTCCAAGTTATTAACCAATTGTTAGGTCTAAAAGAATCCTAGAGTCCTTTCGTTCTTACCAAAAAAAAAAAAAAAAAAAAAAAAAAAAAAATCCCCCTAATTTTAATTTTGGCCTAGAAAAAACCTTATGTTCAGAACAAACCCCTTGAAAATGTTATGCTAAAGGTCAAACTTCATGGCTACTGTTTGGAGGAAGACAGCTTGGCTAGAATTAAAAAGCACATCCCTCTGTGGCCTAAGAGAAAACTGTTTTTGAATTTAAGCCCAGACTCAGTGGGAGTGAGGGTATTTAAGGACAATACAAACATTCACTGCTGATTTTTTTTTCCTCTTTAACCCAGAGATATAAATACAAACAAAGGAATAATACACCCACAGTTAAAATACCTCTCGGGAGGAAGAAAACAACTTTTTAAATCTGTAAAATGACAGCATACATACATAATGAACGATGTACACATTACTCAGTTTCAACAACTGTCAACATTTCCCAGTCCTGTTTCATGTCAGAGGAGAACTGGAGGCAAAATGGAATTTCCCAAGTTAAGATGTAGCAGAATGCAACCTTAGTATTTTTATGACTCTAAAGTGGTTCTTCAGCTAGTCTGCAATTCCTAGATGAGCAGACTAAAAATTTATGATGGGATCTATTGCTGACATCATTTAGCACAGTAGAAGAAATACTGGACTGGGAGTCAGAAAAATCGCAAGGTTCATGTTCATACTCTGCCATTAACTTTGGAGCAATCATTTAATTTAATTGCTATGGACCTGATTTTTTTATCTCGAAAAATCTACTTTATTGTAATAAGGTCAAATCAGCATAGGACTCACGAGTTTGATCCCTGGATGACCCAGATGACTTTTTAAAGACAATCCCTATAACAAGATTACAAACAACACTCAGTGCTGGTTAGTCCCTATGCCAATAGTCAAATGGAAAACAGGTGAACCTATGAGTCACAGATCTGTACAAATCCATTACTATTTCAAAAAATATACTTTAAGTACCTGTACTACTTATGGTATATAATATAATCTACTACATACAGAGAGATATAAATGCAAATAATGTGACATTTATTTCCTTTTATTTTACAGGACTAGAAAGTCCATTATGGTACTAATAGAATTAAAGATTTAATGCATTACAAATATTTAGGTAGAAGTTTAGGTTTCCTTTGACTCTCTTGATTTTTTATTAATAAATGGAATCCAGTATTTAAATACTTTATAAAGGTTACTGACAATAACTATACTTTTTACAAAGCCCTCCATGAATAGTTCAAATATGCAATCATTATCAGAGGATTTTGAAAAATTGTAATATCTATACCCATATGATGGTTACAACTGCCAGTTCTATGCCTGGGACATAACGAAGAGACTCAACATGACACAGTTTGCTGGGAAGCTTTCTGCCTAGATGCTAACTGGGGTTATCCAAAAGGAAAATCCCAGAGAGACTGCGAAATTCTGACTTGAAATGATCACATCATCAGATATTGCCAATGACTACCGAGTAATAATGGTTAATAAGAAAGACAGACACGTACGGGAAGTGTGGAGGGGCAAAAGACGACTTAATGGCTCCAGCATAGATAGCCAAGATGGACACAATGACACAGGCCAGAAAAAGTGAGGCAAACTTGTTCACATAGCGTACGCCGATGAATACCACCAATACCATGAGGACCAAGAAGGCTGTGCCATAGACACGCATGTTATTTAGCATGGCTGCTGACTCCTTGAGTGCATCATCACTATGAAAGATGGCAGCCCGGGGGACAATATATACCTGTTAAGCAAAAGAAGTAGAAAATGAGGTAATTTCAAAGTAATCAAGTAAAAGGATGTTGTAATTTGCATTTGCTTTCAAAAAGGAAAGCAAAGCTGAGACAGAAAATGGCTAGAGACTTAGCCTAATTCCATAGTATTTAGAATGCCTACAGAAATGGGGTATCATTGATTTTTTTAAGTCATTGATGCTCTGAATTCCTATATTTCCAAATGGAAAAAAAACAAGGAATGCATTAATAACTTACTAAAAGTGTTATATAAAATAATTATAACGATTATCTTGGGTCCTACCTTTGCTATCATTAGCTTAAATAGTAAAAAACATATCCCAGTGGATAAATAAAAAAATAAAAACATTTTATTTCATTGGGATAAAGATATCAAAAAAGACGACCTTTATTTCCCTTTTTCCCCATTAGCACAAGTCTTCCTCAGAGACTTTGACTTCTTGATTGATGTGGTAGGGTGGTACTGATTGAATGGAGGGGAAGGAGTAGGCAGGCAAAGGACCCTCTCAACTTTTCTGCCTCATACTCACACTAGGAGGCCCATGTGTGTCTGCTAAACAAGCACAATAAAGTGAAGTGCAAAAACATGAGGTGTGCCTGTAACAGGTTACCTGATTATAATCAATCACTTGATTGATTCCTGTATCTGATCTCTCAGAAGGTTTGATATCAAAGAACAAAGTAAATCCAAATCTATATATTTTCTATACTGCAGAATACAATTAAGTCATTACTCACCAAAAAAATTTCAATGGCACCAAGAATATACATGGCTGCTGCAAATGTGGTACCAAGATAAAAGCAGAGGCCAACAGCCCCACCAAACTCTGGGCCCAGTGCTCGGGAAATCATAAAGTATGAGCCTCCAGCTAAAAGACAGAATAGAAGTTGATCAGGATAAAGAGAGTATATTAGTAAGAGGAATATAAACAAATCATAAGAAGAATAAAAATATACTTGAAGGATAAATGTTTCAGGCTTTTGAAAATGCTGAATGTGATAAAAAGTAAATTTGCTAGTGAGAAGTGAAAGATGAAACCTTTATGGTAAGATATACTGCACACTAATGCTCCACAGGAAAGTAGCACAATTTGTCAGTACTAGAAAAATATCAGAATATTTACTACAGGCATGAGACAGCCCAATAAAATATATTCTAACTAAAAGAAGCTAAGAATGCAATGAAAATTAAAAATTCTAGCCTAGAACACAAAGACATTTTTAATGAAGGATCTGAAGTCAAATAGTATTAGTGTGTATGGCCAACAGACTAAATAGTATTCTATTCCTCAGAAGTTTGCATCTCTGACTTTACAGCATAAACATTCAGTAATCATTGACATTCCCTGAAGTCCAGTCTTAGCCTACTGACCTGGCACCACTCCATTAGTCGCAATGGCACTCATGGAGATGGCAGTCAACATTGTCTGTAAAGAAAGGGAAGGGAGAAGATTGTTACTGTATAAAGAGGACGTTTCTATACTACTTTCCCATCTGTAGACCTCAGAGCACTCATCAAACATTTACCTCTACTATGGAGTGAGTTGCCTATCATAGCTAATGGTACGGAAATGAGATGATGTGATTCAACTCACATTAGTCACACTACTATTATCTGGAATATTCTGTTAAAATGTCCCTAAATCGTAATGAGTAGGTTGGTGCTATTAAAGACCACTGATGTCTTTCTGGATCTCCTACTTAAAACAACTTGGAAAACAGATTAAAACTGACTGAAGACTGGCTACAATAACAAGAACAATATTCAGTAAGAAATGAAACCATTGAAGACTTCTGAGCTCATAACATTATCTGGTAGCAGAGTATAGAATGGACTGAAGATAGGGAGTAGATGGAGGCAGAATGACTTGTTAGTAGGCTATTATATTAGTTCAGTGCGAGGTTTAAGGACTGCAGTGGCAGTAGTGGAAACATAAAGAAAGGGCTAAATGTTAAGAGTTTTCAGAGGGAGACATGATTGGCCTTGGATGGATTAGATGTGAGAGGCAATCAGGGAGCCAAACATGGCCCTGAAGTTTCAAGACTAAGAAACTGGGGGGAAAAAAAAAGATGCTACCATTAATTTTATGTTGTTAGTGATACGGACTATGACTGCTCACCCTGTTTTGTATAGTACTCAGCTGAGCATGATGCACATGGAGGATATAACGGTGATACAATAAAAGAGGTCAGTTGATAGCTGAATAATAAAATAATTTAAAAAATAATCTATCACCTTACAATAAAATTGACAGATGTGGTTGGGAAACATAGATAAAAGATGTTTAAATTAAAGGAAGATCAAAATGTTCTCAGTGCGGTGAAGAGAAGGCCTGGAAAAAACATCTGAATTTTGGGGAAAAGATAACAGATGAGACTTCAAAACAAAACAAATACCCCAAATACCAATAGATTTTGTTTCTCAACACTATACAGAGTAGTACATCCCATTTTCTAACACGTTTTCTATTTATAACTTTATGTTATTAATTTCAAAGAGGTGTATTCTGAATCCTTGGTAGACTGTAGCTTCTACTTCCTGGAGAAGTCTTCCATTATAAATTCTAGTTCACTGTATTACAGATATAAGCAGTGAATAACTGACACTAAATAACTGACAATCCTTTCTATTCTAATATCAAAATAATCTCTCCTGCTGAAATGAGTCTTTCCTTAGTATTCTTTGTTTTATTCCCAAAGACGTCCAGTGCATAAACCCTTGAGCACTTCTGGAAGGGATCTCCAGAAGCCACCTCAGGACTTACACAGCAGCAGCAGATAAGGACAATCGCAAAGGCCTGAAGAACTCCAGCTGTGCCCACTACCCATGTGAGGCGCAGAAACAGTATCACTCCAAAAATATTTTGTAGACATGGGAGGTAGACACCCATGAAGGTACCCATTTGGGGGGTCTGGAAACAAAGATGTTGATAAAAGAAAAAAATTATATAGTCATCTAAAGAGATGTCTTTATCTCTTTACTTTCTGCCAAACTACCATATCAATCTCAAAGCAGTACGCTAAAAGAGGCACCTATAAAATCTTCATCTTACAAATGTCTATCACCATACCTTTCATTAATATTATTCCCTGGAGCTCTACATTTTTATATGTCATAGGTCCCTACACATTTTTACACAGAAATTTGACCACAAATAAACTTTTTTTGGGAGGGTGGGGGGTAGTTCCCTGGCTGGGAATTGAACCCAGGCCTTGGCGTTGAGCGCACTGAAGCCTAGCCACTATACAACCAGGGAACCCCCCACAAATAAACTTTGAAGTGCCCCTCAACAACTTAAAATTTTCTGTTGTTCAAAGCTGTTAGCTTACTCTTTTTATTTAAAAATGTCTTGATCTTTAGAATTTGAAATCCTTCACAGTAGTAATGGTAAATGTAGTTGGTAAAATAAAGATCTGAGGGTCATTTTACCCCTGAACAACCCAGAAAGCTAACTTATAATATTGTTCCATATTTTCATTCTGAGAAAAAAGACTGATATTTGATCTTTGAAAAACCCAACAACTTCACAACAAAGATAGTATCAGCAGATGTGTGTGGGCACTCTTTTGAAATGCTATTCCCTCTCACCGGAATTCTCTTCTCCCAGCTATCACATGGCTCACTCCCTCACATTAGTGGGGTCTTCACTCAAATATTACCCCATCAGAAGGGCTTCCAACCTCTATAAAATAGCAATGCCCTCAGCCCTGGCTCCCTTTGCTGGCCAGTCTCAGTTGCTTTACCCTGCTTATATTTTTCTTAGAGCATTTATCAACAATATGTTATGTATTTTAACATAATTAAAACATCTTAAGGATTGTGTTCCCACACTAAAATTTAGAAATTTAGACTGCATGACGGTGGGACCTTGTATGTTCTATTTGTGCTCTGACCCCAGTGCCCAGAACAGTGCCTGGTATATATCAAGCATTCAATAGTATTGAGCAAAGAGTGATATCCTAGATATTTCCTCCTTTCTTACATATGGGGGTCTTTTTAGTTATCCTTGTTTTCTAAGGCCTCACCTTGGTGGGCTTCTTTTTTCCTTCAGTAATGTTCTCTGCTTCTTCATGTTCCTTTGCTCCTTGAGTCAGATTAGTATAATTCGCCATGCGATTGAGGAGAGAAGACACTTTTGGTCTGGTGTCCATTTCTTCCTATAAAACCAGAAGTATGGAAGAAATGAGTGATGAAGAACACACTAGAAATAAATATCAAAATGACCACTATGCCAGAAAATTGCAAAATGAGAAAATATTTCACAGGTAAGTATTTTAAGAAAATTTCTATATGCCTTTATTCCCCCCTCATTAAAATATCACACTTAATGAGAGCTACGTGAATCTTTATAAATTCTTAAATAAAAAGCTTTATGATTTTTTCTAATAGCTAACATTATAGTGAAAACAAAATCATACAGTAAAAACAAAAATCTACAGATAGCTGTAACCTCATAAAGAACACTGATAATATGACCTTTAACCACACTAACCCCCTTCTTTATGCTACTAACATTCTACTAACATGTATGGCTATTATTTATGGTGCCAAGAATGGACAGGTCAATGAAAATCTTTTGTGATTAAACTAAATATTCACCTCAGACCTTTTCTTGAAGGAAGCTAAGAGAAAATTTTAAAAATAGGCACACTGAGGGGTTCCCTGGTGGTGTAGTGGCTAGGCTTCGGCGCTCTCAATGCTGCAGCCTGGGTTCGATTCCCAGCCAGGGAACCACCGAAAAAAAAAATAAAGGCACACTGAAAGAAGTGGCACTCACATCACTGTCCAAAGCCAAACAAGGCGGTGCTGGAATAAACTAGGTTCCCTTCAGCAATCGAGCTGCAGAACCCACACTGTCTTAGGTAAGACATACAGGTCCTCTAAATCCAGCAGTCTGCTTTCCTACACTGATTTTTTCATTAGCAATTCAAAGGTAAATGATAGTTTTCCTAAACATAAAGTTGAAGAATACACTGGTTTATACTTAGAAGATAATTCCAAAGTAAACATTTAAATCCCAGCTGAATCAGAAAGCAAGGTTCTCTACAGGCCTGCAATGTCAACATTCCTCTTTCCTACTTCATAGAAATTTAACGGCTACTCATTAGTCAGCAATAATTAGGTTATACAGATTAAAACCACCACAATCACAAGTTATACTCGTATTATATTTTACCTATTAATTATTAAACTATCCAGTCTGTACTGTTTTAAAACTAAATGAGGTAGAAAACAGCCGTCTTGAAAACTGTGTTCCTGAAATTTCGTCCCTAGTTTTCTCCCAAATATTACCTCAAAGAGTGCCAAGTTTTTATCAAAATATTCATCTCCTTCTTCATAATTGGAATTATTGAGATAAGCATTTCGAGCTTTCTTATGCCCATCATCTGGAAAAAAAAGTAAACCAAGTTAGTTTTTCACCGGTATTGAAGAAATACCAGCACTACATAACTGTATGTTGTCCCTGTATGAATAGAACCTATTTTCATATTCAAATATTAATCTGAGCGTGGTAGAACTCAATTACCACTGCTTAGTCAATGTGGCTCCCTGTAGAACAAGAGCAGAGACAAATCTCTAAGGAGTGTTATTCTTTTTCTTAACAGTACGAAGATCTCTGGAAACACTACTTTTTTAGAATACCCTGGATTTTAAAGTCACCCAATACAGCATGAAAAAAAAAATAGCATACTTAAAGAGTATCTACTCAATACCGTGCTAGACACCGGCTACTTTCTGCACTGTTGCTGTTGATACTGGCAGTAAAAGCTCTCTGCCCCCAGGACTGTTCAGCCTTTTGTAAATGATAGTTAACCAAACATTATTTTTGTACAAACACTTGGCACATATTTTTTATGTTAAGAGACACACTCCACAAGAATTTGCTGGATTAGAAATGAAGAAAAAAAGGAGACTGGGTTCCCCAAGACAGTAGTGCTTGTGTTGTTTGAGTACTTCCTTAACTTTGATTCTTTATTGTGTAAGTTATATAATTACAATTGTCTGGTAGAAGAGAAATAAAGAAAACTTTTTTAAAAATGTAAATGTCATTTAGAAATAAGGTTTTAAATATTGAGGAAATAGATACCAATATAAAAATTTTTTAAATTAATTTAAAAGTTTTATAACCTTAAACATACATTTCCCAAGTTGAGTTTGGGAAATAGGCAACAAGCTATCAAAATAACAGGGTCTTGCTAAAGGACAGAAGAGACAACTTGAAGGGGTTCCCACTGGCTAAAAATGGAATAACATGACCACTAAAAATAAATAATGCAATGGACTGAAATGCAAATATGTGAAATATCCAAAATGATATTTTAAAAAGCTAGTCACTTTTGCAGAGTTGCTAAAAACACAACATACAACTGTGAAAAATAATAAATGTAAAGAATCAAGCAATTATCCTGCCTTTCCTATATACCAACTGTATTTCAGGGCTATTAAATAACAAAATTTTCATCATTATAAATAAAATCACCCATTTTCAATCCCTAATGAAACTAGGCAATGACCATCAATCGTTGCTAAAAACATTAGGTGAAAGGCTGAATGAAGCAGACCTTTATAAGGGATGGGTTAGGGTGATCTGGAACCCATTAAAAGTGGGACAACACAATCTCCTAATATAAAGAGAAGTACACTGTGCAACCTATGATGTATCCTGACTAAAATAATGGAAGTTAAATCTAATCAAGCATTTAAATCTAACTGCCAGGTCACAGAAAACAGAGGAGGAACATGCTAAACATCACCACAAAGATGCAATCATCAAATTCAGAATGTGGCAAATTCTACATGACAAATAATCTGATTCCTTCAACAAATAAATGGCATAAACTAAAAGAAGGTAAACTCATAAATTAAAAGCAACTTAAGAGATGTACTGACCAATTGCAAAGTATGAAGACTTGTTAGAATCCCAACTCAAACAAATCAAATGCAAAACATTTTGAAACAATTGGAGAAATTTGAATATGGACTGGTTACTTTTTTTTAAGGGTAACTAAAATCGTACAATGTCTGGAATTTTCTTTATAACATTGCAGAAAAAAAGTCAGGTGGGTACTTGTAAACATTATTGAAGCTGAATAATGGTTAGTGGACATTCATTATGATATTCTATACACTTTTCTGTACCTTTAGAAATTTATATAATAAAAAGTTATAAAAAGAAAGGAAAATGTAATTCTTTTCCTCTCTAGTGGTTCTCAAAAATTCTAAAGAGAATGACACAGCTTAAAATGATCACTTTTGAGTTACTCATTTATTCAATTAATTTCGACAAGTATTTATTAAGTTCTTATGATAAGCTGTGTACTATTGTAGGCCCCGGGGACAAGGCAGCGGACAAACAATTAAAGATGCTGCTTTCATTGTGAGTACACTGAAGTAACATAAGACAAAATATAAGTGAAAAGCATAACAAAAACAAAACAAAAAACGACATTTCAAGAAGCAATAATTTCAATCAAATAGGTACTGAGATGATGATGACCGGGGAGGGAAGGACAACTTCAGGTAAGATGACTCACGGGTGTGCTAGCAAGCCGGCTCTCCAGAATTTAAAAAAAGGAGGTGGTGGTGGTGGGCGGGGGAAATACGATTTCCAATATTTGCCAATTTTCATGGTGAAGATACTCAGACATGCCAATTTTAAACTACTAATGTGAAGTCACTGGACATGGTTTTGGGAGCAGATGCATACAGTGGCTCTCGTGAGCTAGTATGAGCTGGCTGTATGTAGCATATTCTTGGCATAAGGTGGTCAGGAAAAGCCTGCATTTCAGGCAGAGGGAATACCACAATATCTCACAGTTTGTGTAGGTTAGGAATATGGGGATGACTTAGCTAGGCCCTTTACTTCAGTCTCCCAGGGGCACCAATCAAGTGTCTGCCAGGACTGTGATTTTATTTAAGGCCTTGGAGAGAAAGCTCTGCTTCCAAGCTCACTCACATTATTGTTGGCAGGATTTAGTTCTTTTCAGGCTATTGATTAAAAGCCTCTTTTGGTTCCTTGCCACATGGGCCTTTCCATAGGACAGCTTACAGCATGGCAGCTGGATTCTCTCATAGCAAGCCACCAGAGAGAGCCAGAGAGGGAGTGCAAGACAGATGTCACAGTCTTTTTGTAATCTCATTTTGAAAGTGGCATCATTTTTGCCATATTCTATTAATTAGAAGGAATCATTAAGTCTAGCCCTCACTCAAAGGGGAAAGAATTATACAAGGGCACAACTACCATGAAGAAACTACTGGGAGCCAATCAAAGAGGCTGCTTACAACATCCATCCATCCATCCATCCATCCATCCATCCATCCATCCATCCATGCTATCCATCCATGCCTCAAAATATTTGAGGCAAAAAATGGGTAGAACTATAGTGAGAAATTAATAAATCTACCATCACACATGGAGATTTTTCAGATATTTCTCTCAATAATTGATAAAGCAGATAAAATAAGCAAGGATAATGATATGAATAATGCAATGACCAAGTCATTAATGGACATAAAGTTATGCATCCAAAATGAGAGAATATACATTTTAATCAAACATACATGGAAAATTTATAAAAAGTTATGTACTAGATCTTAAAGACTGGACAAATTTCAAACAGGTATAATATGGTCCGTGATCTTGATCTATAAAAACAATTAAGTAAGAATTACAAAAAGATAAATTTTTAAATTCTTGTAAATTTAGAAATAAAAACATATACTAAACAACGCAAATATCAAAGATTAAAATACTTAAAAATTTGAATGACAATGAAGCACCACCTATTGAAACTTGTAGGATCCAGCAAAGTAGAATTTGAAAGAAGTTATTGCTTTAAAATTTTACATTAGCATAATAAAAATTACATGAGTTAAATACTTATTTTAGGAAGCTAGAAGGATAGCAGAATAAATCTCAAGACAACAGAATGAAAAAGATAATAACTATACTAGTTGTATTTTTGTTAAATGTCCTCTTCTGTTTTAGGTAACTCTCTCATACACAGCAAATAGCTGTCTTTTTAGAAATCTGACAATGTCTTGTTAATGTCAAGTTTAGTTCATCGACCTTAGTGATTGATATATTTGGACTGGATTCTATCATCTTCTCATTTCTTTGTCCTTTTTTCTCTATAATTCATTCTTATTTTCTCTCTCTGGGTAGTTTTAGTTTGTTGTTTTTTTCTCTCCCCCGCCCCCCAATTCCATTTTGTTCTCTATCCTCTCTCGGAGTTTCCACACTCCATTTTTATTCTTTTAGCCTCTTTATCCTTTTTTCTCTGTTATTCATTGTCTCTCTCTAGATTTTTTTTCCTCTTAGTCCATTTTTTTCTCTATCATCTCTTGGAGTTTCCACACTCTATTTCTATTCATTTAGCAATCACCCTTAAAATTTTACCACATAATTTACTTAAAAAACTGTTAAGTGAATTAAACAATAGCTTTTCATCCTCCCAAACAACACAAAGACTTTCAAACACTTCACTTGCAACTATCTCCTCCAGACTTACACAATTGTCCAATATTTCTAGTAGTCTATTATTTTTCACTCCACAAATAAGACATTGAAATTACATCAGAGACACATTGACTTGGGTCAAGGGCCATGTTAACCTTGTCATTTGTTCAATAATGTTTGTTGCATTTGAGTACTAGTGCTCTGGGATCCTCTTCCTTTTACCTGAGGTACACTCTTTAGAATTACTTTAGAGGAGGGTTTGTCAAACCCAGCACTATGAAATTTCGGATCAAATAATTATTTATTGTGAGGGAACTGTCGAGTGCATTGTAGGATGTTTAAGGGCATTCCTGGTCTCTCTCTACTCACTAGATGCTAATAGCATCTTCTCTAGTGACAATAAAAAATGTCTAAATATTCCCAAACATCCCCTAGGGGGCAAAATTGTCCCTAGTTGAAACACCAGTTTAGAGCAAGTCTTGTGGTGAAAAATGTCCTCAGCTTTTATTTACCAACAATTTCTTTTTGCCCTTATTCCTGAGTGTAAGCATTATCTAGGATAATACAAATTTTGCAAACACTTTAAAACATTATTTATTATGTTTTGCTATGGAGAGTACTTCTGTCATTCTGTTGTTCCTTTCATCATCTGTCTTTTTTCTCTGGCTGCTCTCAAGATCTTTTCTTAGGTGTTGTGAAGCTTTTATAAAGATATGTATAGGTGTATTCTTTTTGTTCCCAAATACTCTTAATGTGTTTCTAACCTGTTTAACTTCTTCTTTTTTTATATCAATAATTACATAGTTTTTCTTTTATAAGTTCCATTTATTTTCCTTCTGTCTAGTCTTTCATTCCTGAGTAATATGCTCATCTTTCCTAACTGCATCCTTTATTGACATGACATTTAACAGACTCAGGACACTTCATCCCTCTTGAGGATTACAGAAATAAGAGTCCCAGCTTCAGCATATTATTTCTATGTGGTTCAACAGCCTTACAATATTGCTATAAAAAACTGGCCTCAGAACATTCTTGCCCCATCCTGCTGCCTGCTGGTCCAAGCCAACTCCTACCAGCTCTGGCTCTCATTGCTGCAGTCTTGACACATCTCCATCTGGAACCACTCTAGTCTCAAGTTTCAAGCACAACCACCTTAACTTTCAAGAGAGACTGATTACTGATTGGTCCTGGCTGTTTCCGGTCCAACTCCATTTGCTTGCTTGCTTTATTTATTAGAGGTGGAAGAATGTCCCTAGAGACTGTCTACATTTATAAGACCAATGATGCCTCCAAGATTGTCCTACCCAAAGTCTACCTGCAGTGGTCTTGTGGAATGGGAGGGTCCCATAGAGTTCCTGGGAACAATGATCATTTCTTGGTCTGAATATCTTGGTGGGAAACCATGCCACTTCAGACATACAGCCTTCAGAAGTCTGGGTCACTACTGTGACCCCAGGAAACCCCAAATGGAATGGGAATTCTAGAGTTTCTGAATAGCAAATAATTTTACTCTGCAGGAACCAAGAATAGAATCCAGATTCTAGGGCTGTTTTAGGATACCAAGATTCCTTTGAAGGATACCTACTGAGATAGGCCTCAGTAATGCTTTGAATTAAACAGCCTATCAGGTCACTATTATGTTTCTTTTTTTCTCATTTTACTATCCAAATAATGCTGACATTACTGGTGTTTCACTGTACAATTCAAATGAAAATTGATAGGAATACCATTAGTTCTACTGAAGATTTCAGATTTCCATTTCTTATGGTATATGTTTTTTTATCAACAGAAAAATGGCATACTAAATGTCTTGCTCTTTATAAAAACTTTATTCTTGTGGCACTGTTACTTCTATAATGTTACTTTTGTCAATTACCATTTATACCACAGTGTGTGTCTACAGTAAGTCTCAAATTCTTTCCTTAGCCTCCTGGTCTTGTTAAATGGCCTTATACTGATCTGAGCTAGGGAGAAGAGAAGTAAATGTACTTAATTACCCTTGCCATGGTGTGGATTTGAATTATATGACTACGTGAAAATGAAAGGTTGTATCAAATGTTATAAATTCCGTTTTTGATTTTAGAGTTTGTCAGGATCAGTAGCCAAATAAGAGGCACACATTATGATCGTTTGCTTTATCTCTTAAGTCTTTAGCTTTCTTTTTCTTTGCAATTTATTTGAAGAAGCTATTGTATTTTTCCATGTATAAGACACCTACTTTTCTAATCCAACATTAAGAAATCAATTATCGACCAGTTACTGCTGTGTATAAGACGACCCCCAATTTTTGGTCTAACAATTTTGGACAAAGGTACTGTCTTATACACAGAAAAATACGGTATGTCATTTGTTCAGTAGTTTCTGATGGTTTGAATTTTGATGATGGCATCCATGTAGTGGTGGTGGTGTTGTTGTTGTTGTTGTTTTGTATTTCCTATAAATTGGTAATTGGCTCTTGAGACTTAACTACACTTAGTGTTTTTAAGTAAGAGGGAGGAAAACACCTTCATAGTGGTATTTTGATCTTCTATCAGGGAGTACATGTCATCAGGTTGTCTTTCTCTTTGAGATACTAGCAACTATTGATGTTTAATGCCTAGATCCATTAATTTATGAGAGGTTACAAAATGGTAAAATTATGATTGTTGTTCTTTCATTTATTGACTGAAATACTTTTATAAATAGACATTCCTTTTAATGTCCTATTTGGTTATCCACTGGTATAGTTAAAGCTAAGATAAATACTTCATTCTTTCCCTCTATTAATCAATTGTCAGAATAATGAACTGGTTCACTAAAACACTCCACTGCTGGCCAATTTAAGTATCACTGTGAAGCCATGAAATTAAATATTGGATATGTTTCAAATTAAATGTTTTTCTACATCTATTAAGACGATTATATGATGTTTCTCCTTTAATGTTAACATACAAATTACATAAATTGAATTTTGATGGTAAATCAATCATGTCTTTCTAGCAGACACCCAACAAGGTTATAGGGCAATTTTTAAAATATACTGCTTGATTCAGATTGCAACTATTTTGTTCAGGGTATTTGTATCTGTGTTCATAAGTAAAGGTGGCTTACACTTTTCTCATATTGTCATTGTTAAGTTTATTATGCAAGCCTCAAACTGACTTGGGGAGTGTTTATTTGTTTTTCTATTTCTTCAAAGACATTGTAGAAGAGTGAAATTATTTTCCTCGTATGTTTGGTAAAACTTGCTGTTAAAATGCCAAGGCCCACTGCTCATTTCCTTGCTTGCTGTCTAAACTTTTTTAAATTGAAAATTACGAATGCACATGTGCACACATGCGCGTGAGCGCGCGCACGCACACACAACACATACACAGAGAGAGCGCGCGCGCGCACGCGAGCTCATAAATCATAAGTGTACAGCTTGATTCTTTATCACAATAGCAGTTTCACCCTTTCATACATTTCCTCAGCCTGACCCTGAGATTTGCAAGATACCTGATGAGTCAGTGAGAACAGTAAGTACATTAAAATAGCTCCACCTTTTTAACAAGAAAAACATTTAGAAGGTCTGGAAAATGCTATTATAAATTCCATTCGCAGGCAAGGCAACAGAACCAGTTTTTCACCTACTAGTCCAAATCATCCTAAATGAGTTTTTATAGAGAGCTGACAAGATTTTAATTCAAGCTATCAAAACCTTTCCTAAGGAATTATAAGATAATTAGAAAATACAACAAAATAATCATCTTTCACTCTTTTGCAAACAACATTTTTAAAAATAAACCAGTCCTTTAAGGATTTTGAGGCTGTAGTTAACACAAAGATACTTAAGATGGGAGACAGAAGATGGTAGTTACTTGAGCATGAGAAAAAAGGAGAATATAATCTGACCCAATGAATCTAGGGAGAGAACCCAGGATAGCACGTGAACTTACCTGAGAAACTGGCCAGAAGACTCTGGATAAATTCTCAGGTTTGTTTAAAATTGACTGCAATTGTAGCCTGGCAAATAAGATTAATGTCTGGAGTCATCTCTTTGCAAATACTACTAGGGTTTTTGGCTAATACTGACAGAGAGAACCTTTCCTTCACAATCACATACGATGTTTTTATTTGTTTGGTTTTTCTTACAATTCATCTGCTATCTTTTACTGCAAGTGCTTAACTGGCAACAAAATCCAGCTTAGTAACCATGGAATAGTACCAACCCCCACCCCAATTGTATATTTTATTAGCTAAGTCTTTCCTTACCTCCATTACACACACATTCCTGGTCAGATGATGAACTACTCCTATGCTTCTCTACACCTGCCAAGGCAGGTATCAAAGATAGAAGCAATTTAATCGTTTAGGGGCAAATCTACTTTTCACAATAAGGCAAAATCATTGGATGAAATCTTAACCATTCCTGATACAAATATGAAATTATTATATTCAGAAGAATAATTTTGAAAAGTTTAAATAAACTATCCAATATAAACATATAAAAAAGAGAAAGGTAACAGCCTCCAATACCATGAGGCTAGAACCCTGGTGATCAGATTTCTGGCTATATGTATACATCAAACCATTTATTTAACAAATATTTATTTAATGCTTTAGAGGTGTCAGGTACTATTCCAGGATGGAACTCATTCAAAGGAATGAGAAGATCAGAAACTTATGTCCCTAACCTCGAAAGAGCAGAAAAGGAGTTATCTTCGTTTTTAAACTAATACTCTAAACTTCTAATAACAAGTACGTTACCTACTTCAGATGTTTTGATAGCTTATATTTTCCCACGGATGCTTGTATATATTCATAAAGCTAAAAGTTCAGCAATGTACAAATCAAAATAAGACTCAAGCCAAAAGATATACACACACACAATGGCTATTACTATATTTAAAAGTACTTAATCACACTCATAATCAAATAAGTACAAATACAAACTACAGATTACATTTTTTACCAACTAGGTTAAAAAATTTTATAAATAATGATACTCTTAAAATTTTTATTAAATTTATTGGGGTTACATTGGTTAACAAAATTAAGCAGGTTTCAAGTGTACAATTCTGTATCATCTGTATAATGCATTGTGTGTTCACCATCCAAAGTCAAATCTCCTTCTGTCACCATATATTTCACCCCCCCTTCAGCCTTTTCTACCTACCACCTGCCCCCGCATTCCCTGCTTTCCTTCTTGTAACCACAAGTGTCTACAAGTTTTGGTTTGTCTTGTTTGTTGCTTCCAGTTTTATATTCCACATATGAATGAAATCATATGGTTCTCAACTTTTTCTGTCTTATTTCACTTAGCATGATATTCTTGAGATCCATCCACGTTGTCACAAATAGCAGTTTTCATCTTTTCTTAAGGCTGAGTAGTATTCCACTGTGTATAGGTACTACATCTTCTTTTTCCAATCATCTACTGAAGGACTGTTTCTATGTCTTGATCACTGTGAGCAATGCTGCAATGAATAAAGGGGTAGGGTACATATATCTTTATGAAAAAATGTTTTCAAAATTTTCAGGTAGATACCCAGAAGAGGGATTGCTGAGTTATATGGTAATTCCATTCTCAATTTTTTGAGGAATTATGTTGTCTTCCACAATGGGTATACAAATTTACATTCCCACCAGCAGTATATGAGGGTTCCTGTTTTTCTAGAACCTCTCCAACACTTATTACTTGTCATGTTGATACCATTCTAACAGGTGTGAGGTGGTATCTCCTTCCCTAATAGCTAGTGAAGTTGAGCATCTTTTCATATATCTGTTGGCCCTTTCTATATCTTCTTGGGAGAAGTATCTGTTCAGGTCCTCTGTCCATTTTTTAATTGGGCTGTTTGTTTTCTGTTGTTGAGTAGTGTGAGTTCTTTATATATTTTGGATATTAGCCCCTTATCAGAGGTATTGTTTGTAAATATCTTCTCCCATTCAGTTGGTTGCCTCTTTGTTTTGTTTTGTTTACAGTTTCTTTTCCTGTGAAAAAGCTTTTTAGTTTGATATAGTCCCATTCATTTATTTTTGCTTTTATTTTTCTTGTCTTTGAGGTCAAATTCGTAAAATCCTAAGATCAAACTCTATTAAGTTTAGTACCTATGTTTCCTTCTATATATTTCATTGTTTCAGATATTATGTTTAGGTCTTTGATCCATTTCAAATTAATCTTTGTGTGTGTTGATAAATAGCAGTCTAGTTTCACTGATTTGCACATGGCTTTCCAATTTTCCCAGGACCATTTATTGAAGAGAATTTCTTTTCTCTATTGTATGTTCTTGTCTCCTTAGTAAAAAAATTATTGGCCCCTATTTTTACGTTTATTTCTAGGCTCTTCATTCTATTCCATTGGTCTAGGTGTCTGTTTTTCTGCCCAAACAATGCCTTTTTTATTGTTGTGCTTTGTAGTACAATTTGAAGTCAGGGAGTATATTACTTTCAGCTTTCTTCTTTTTTCTCAGTATTGCTTTGGCTAGTCATTGTCTTTTATGGTTCCATATAAGTTTAAGATTGTTTATTCTAGTTCTGTGAAAAATGCCATTGATATTTTTATAGGGATTGCAATGAAACTGTATATTGCTTTGGGTAATATGGCCATTTTAAGTATGTTGATTCTTCCAATTCATTAACACAGAGTATGTTTCCATTTCTTTGTGTCTTCTTCAATTTCTTTTAATAATTTCATGTAGTTTTCACTGTATAGGTCCTTTACTTCCTTTGTTAAGTTTATCCCTAGGTATTTTATTCTTATTATTGCAATTACAAATGGAATTTTTTCCCATTTATTTTTCTGAAATTTTATTGTTAGTATATGAAATGCAATGGATTTTTGTACATTGATTTTGTATCCTAAAACTTTACTGTATTTTTTTTTTATTGTTTCTAATAGTTTTTTGGTATAGTCTTTAGGGTTTTCAATATAAACAATCATGTTATCTGTAAAAAGTGATAATGTGACTTCTTCATTCCCAATCTGGATAATACCTACTTTTGATGACAGGGAGCCAAGTATGCCTCCATACTTTTTACTGATGGGAGTTTAAGTGTATGTATCTTTTTGAAAATAAACATACCCTCTGAGCAAGGAATTCCACCATTAGGAATTTATTCTACAAACAGTTAACCATGAGAATGCAGGGATATATGTATAGGATATTAAGTGCAACATAAATTGATTCCCTGTAGGGAAGTGGCTGAGTAAAATTGTAGCATAGGAATACAACATATTACCATTCTACCACAAAGAAATGAAGCAATCTAAGTACGAATATGAGAAGTCCGAGATAAAATGTTAAGTGGAATAAAAGGAAGTCACAGAACAGTTGTATAATATAATTCTAATGATACAGAAAGGTATAAAGAGAGTCATATATAACACGAAAATGCATAATTAAAATTTTTAAGGACAATTTCCCAGAAAGTGTCAACAGTACCTCAGGGGAATAGAGGTGAGATGGTGGGGAAAAGACACTCCAGAGGGCTTTTACTTTCTTTATAGTATATACTTTTTTATTGTCTGAATTCCTCACCTGAATATGTTTCATTTTTATATTTAAACAATTTTAAATATAAAAAATTTTATATTTAAAAAATTTAAGTCTTTTAAAAAATTTTAAGTAAATTTAAGTAAATTACAAGCTTACTACAATTTAAATAAGTGATATCTAGATGAAGTCAATTCATTTCCATAACTTATTTCACAGATAAAAAACCAGACTATCAATTTCTTTTTTTTTCCTTTTCTTAAATTTTTAAAACATTTTAGTCAGTCTATCAATTTCTATGGCTTGCTTAAGGCCATGCTATTTATGAAGTACTTTCACTAATCAAAATTAAAGTGAGTGTAAGACCAAAAAAAATAGAAAGGGAAAAGTAGCTGCAAAGCCCAAGTTATTATAGTGTATTATAATATCTTCTTTTCAAAATTATGGAAAAAAGAAGCTCCAATTCTTACAGATTTTTTTTTAAAACCACAGATCATGTAAAATTACCTTTTTTATTTTTGGAGGTATAATTGACATACAACATTATATTAGTTTCAGATATATAACATAACACTTTAGTATCTGTATTAAATTGAGTCCTAACAATCAATTGCAGTAGTAGTTTCCTAAAACTTATCAAGTTGAGAACAGCAAGAAAAAAAGTTGAGTGAAAATTAGAAAAGGAAGGGATAAAAAATAGAATTAGAGAAAGGAGTAATGTCTATTAGTATAAGTGGGGAAAAAGGTAATTTTAGAGAGTCAATCCCCACAGTAATACTATACCTAACAGCTGGCTGTGTTCTCCTGTGATGGAGTTCTGACTTGGGTCTGAAAAACAAACAATTGAAAAGAAAAGAAAAAAAAATGAATGACCAAAACAAGTAATTTTTTAAAAATCATCAACAAAGGTCAAACAAGGATATAAGGAAAAAAAATTTAGTGCTCAAGAAACATTAATGACAGCATAATAAAAATATAATGAACTATTATAACAATAATCGCATTGCTTCCTGGAAAAGTTAAACAACAGAATTACCACACAACTCAGCAATTCCACTCCCATATGTATATATATTCAAAGGAAATGAAAAGAGAGGATCAGATACTTGTTTATAGCAGCATTATTCACAATAGCCAAAACATGGAACCAATCCAATGGTCCTTTAAGAGATGAACAGATAAAACAAAATGTGGTATATACTTATAATAGAACATTTTCAGTCATAAAAAGGAAAGAAGTTCTGATACATGCTACAACATGGATGAACCTTGAAAATAATGTTAAGTGAAATAAGCCTGATTCAGAAGAACACATATTTTATGATTCTATTTATATGAAATATCTGGAAAAGGCACATTTATAGATAAAGAAAGTAGATTAGAAGTTATCAGAGGCTGGGGAGGGGAGTGGGGAATGGGATGTTATTTATTAATGAGTTTAGAATTTCTGGTTGGGATGATGCAAAATTTTGGACATAGTGGTAATGTCTGCACAACATTATGAATGTAATTAATGTCATGAATTATGCTCTTAAAAATGATTAAAATCATAGATTTTGTGTAATATATATTTTTTCTACAATAAAAAGTAAATTAAATTAAAATTTGACAAAGCAGTATTAGTTTCATAGAAAAAGTAGAAAGATGATTCAGGTTTTACAACATGAATTACATTTTTTTAATGACAAAGGAATATATGACATATGACCCTAGCAGCTCAAAGTCAAGACATAAGTAAAGCACTTATAACTATTAGCAGATATATTATGATTAGACTTTAAGATAAAATGACAAAAGTGGATTTTATATATATTTACTTCATCAGTAATCTATCATAAAATTAGTGGCCATAAGCCAAGTTCCTAATGCAAGACATATTAATAATCACCATTTAACATCCAACCATTTGCTTATTTTAAAGGATTAAAAAGCATTAAGGCTATTAGGAAAAGATTCAGCTCCACTTTACTCAAAATGTAATTCTCTTGAGATTACAGAGAATTACATCTGACTTCCTTGAATGTGTCTGGGGAATAAAAATTTTAGACCAGGGGTGGGGTGGGGGTCTGTGATGAATGGGGAAAAAAAAAAGTTACATCTTTATTTTCACTAACCTCTAATTGAAGTTTAAGTGTGTTCTCCAAATACAATGTAGGAAAGTAACTACATAAAAGTACCTGTGATATTCTTCAACAATAGATACTTTCATATCACACTGAAGTTACTGCATATATCTCAATATCTTTTATGTCCAATACTATTTTGAAATTATGGTAATTATTAAGATGGTTGGTAGGTCTTATTCAATGCATTGATAAAGAAGCACTTATATTATTAGATAACAAGTTTAATATTTTCATAATTGTACTTTAGTGTAATAGGGTTCTTTTTAATGATATATATGTATTTATTTGTATGTATATGTTATTATAGCATTTAAAAACATCCTGAAAAGGAATCTGTGGGCTTCAGGATGCCAAAGTGTCCAAGATAAAAAAGAGATTAAGAATTAGTGTTTTAGACAAAATTCAAATAATATTTTCCATGGTGTTTATAAATATAAATGTTAATTTAATTAAATCTAACACTTTAAGCATCACAGAGACAGAGAACCAATCAGAATACTTCACAAATTGTGGTTTTTGATGTATAGGACATAGAGTACATAGTATAACCTACATACTCTAATCAAGGAGGAAATAAAGTAGAAACCTGATTCTGACAAATAAGTATTAAATGCTATGTGTGTATTTTTAATTTTCATCCTTAATTTTGGTTTTATAAAGATAAATTGCACACTTTTTTATTCTAATATTTTCCCCAACATACCAGCAAATGAATTCCCAGGTTTAATTTAAACTCATCTTACTTCCTATCTAATTAAATAATATGGTTCATTAGTGAATTCTACTAAATATTCTAAGAATTAATACCAATCCTTCTCAAACTCTTCCAAAAAACAAAAGTGATGGGAATACTTCCAAACTCATTTTACAAGGCCAGCATTACCCTGATATCAGACAAGGACACAACAAGAAAAGAAAATTACGGACTAATATCTCTGATGAACATAGATGCAATAATACTTAACAAAATATTAGCAAATGAAATTCAACAATACATTTAAAGGATCAAACACCATGATAAAATGGGATTTACCTCATCATGAGAAAAAAATTCTGTAACTATGTATGGTGACAGATGTTAACTAGACTTATTGTGGTGATCATTTTACAAAATATATAAATATTGAACCATTATGTTGTATACCTGAATCTAATATAATGTTTGTATGTCAATTATACCTCAAGAAAAAAAAATAAATATTAAAAAAAAATATGGGCTGTCCTTTCACTTAAGTAGGAATAACAGTTCCATAGTAAGTTAATAAACCGGGGTAACAAGAAACGTATACACAATTTTAAGCAATGTTACCTATGTATTGCTTTTTAAAGTTGAATTGAATTATGGTAGCAATATGTAGTATCATGTTCACTCAAAAGATGGCATTAATCAAACAAGTGCCAGCATCACCATGCAACAGGCAGAATAGTAAAAGAAAATGGCAAAAGCACAGTTGTGGTTCAAGGAGCGTAAGATCATTTGCCAGGAAAACAGATAGGACAAAGAGGTGTGGCTGAGTTCCCCTGACATTTCTCCTGACTTAATACCCCTTAACTTCTATGTATGGAGGACCTGAAAGGATGTGGTGTACCACAGACAACCAGCTACACTGGCGGTACTTTGGGGAAAAATGGAAATGGCACATACAGCGATACAAGTGGACGCTGGTCAACGTACCTCAAGCAGTAGTTCACTGTAGTCACAAGTGTCTGGACACTGATGCTAAACACTTTGAGCACCTCTTGTAAGTGCAGAAGTCAAACATGACTTGTATTCATCTTTTGTTATTGGCATATATTGAGTGTGTGTGTGTGTAACATTTTAATACAGTTTTTTTTCTCCTTTCCTAAGCAGTTGCATAATACTATGGAAGGAAGAGTAGAGAAAGAAACATAGAATTTTAAAACCAGAAGAACTTTGGTCATCATCTATTAATAGATCTACTCTAGTGATTCTAAAAGAAAAGTGGGAGAAGGGTTAACAGTATCTTCTATTTCTCTCCCTAAAACCATACCAACAACCCTTTTCAAGATTTTGATGCACAGCTACTGTCATGAATGGAAATGCCTTTATCACTCAGGTCAGCTAGGACAGAACAAATTTGAGAACTTTGGACCTTAATACTTATAGTTCAGAAGACAAATACCTGGACTAGTAAGTGGTCAAAGACACATCACCCTATTGCTAAAATAGAAAGTTAGAGATAGAGTCTTGATGTCTTGGGAACCTATGTTCATGTTTCTCAGTATTCTGTAATTCTAATTTTCTTGTTCTAAAACAAAATAAAATAGCCTAAAACAAGTTATCTGGAATTGCCAGGGAATGTATCTATGAATAAAAATGAAAAAACTATCTCAGATTACTCAGGCAGAGTAGGTATGATTTTAGAGGTAGGAGTATAAATGACTTTTTTCCTTAAAAAGAATTACCTTCTTCTGTACGGTATAATAGCACTGCCTTGCCTTCTGAGCTGGGCATAAGTGATGTATATGCACTCTCTAGCCAGCCAGAACTTTACCTTTGAAAAACCCTCCTATTTTGAGATGAGTAGAAATAAGTCTCTTGTGTAGTTCCCTACACAACTTAGATGTTTAGTTCAACTTAGATGTTTGTTTTTCATTTATTATAATTAAAGGAATGGGGGGCACTCTTTACTTATTCAACAAGTTGAAAATTAGTCCCCAAGAATCTGAAGATGCTTCCTTAATACGTGTAAAAGCTGAAATAAGGGGGAATCTAGGAGTAAACTGGCTCATGAAGCCACTAGAATGAAACTAGGCATGCCTGTAAATAACTGGTAAATGAGTTTAAACTGAAGGGCATTTTGGGGTAGACAATCCAAATTGTGTAGAATGATAAGATTGTTGAGACAGGTTCGGATATCTTTCTATTATCCTATATCTGAACTCTCCCATTTAACACTTTTTCTGCCTTTATCACTGGTGAGGGCATACCCAAGTTTGCCTAAGACTGGGAGTTCTCCCTAAATATTACTCAAAATGACATTAATTTTAACAAAATTACTTTCTGTAATAGGAACAATCTGCCGATAATGTAACTGTTTTTACTCTTTGGTGATCTTAATAAATAAAGCTACTACTAGGTCATAATACAGCCAGGTTATACATGCAAAAGTCAGTGACACTTTGCTAGTCAAAATGTGATTAAAACACTCGATAAAAGGATATAGAAGGAAAGTACCTCAACATAAGGAAGGCCATATATAACAAATCCTCAGCTAATATCTACTCAATGGTGAAAAACTGAAACCTTTTTTTCTAAAATTAGGAACTAGACAGGGATGTTTCCAGTTACCACTGTTATTTAACATAGTATTGGAAGTCCTAGCCAGAGTAATCAGGCAAGAGAAAAAAACAAAAGGCATCCAAATTGCGAATGAAGAAGTAAAAAACTGTCACTATTTGCAGATGACATGATTCTATATATAGAAAACTCTTATGACTCTATCAAAATTCTATTAGAAATAATAAACACAGTAAGTTGCAGGCTACAAAATCAATGTACAAAAATGTGTTGTGTTCCTATATACTACCAATGAAATATCAGAAAAATAAACAAAGAAAACAATCCCATTTGCAATTTTAACAAAAAGGATAAAATACTCAGGAATAAATTTAATAAAAGATGTGAAGGACCTATACAGTGAAAATTGTAAGACACTGTTGGAAGAATTGAGAAGACACAAAGAAATGAAAAGATATTCCATGTTCATGGACTGGAAGAATCAGCACAGTTAAAATGGCCATATTACCCAAAGCAATATACAGATTTAATGCAATCCCCATCAAAATCCCAATGGCATTTTCACAGAAATAGAACAAAAAAAACTTCAAGTATGGAACCACAAAATACCTCAAATAGCCAAAGCAATCCTGAGAAAAAAGAACAAAGCTGTAAGCAGCACATTCCCTGACTTCAAATTACACTACAAAGTTATAATAATCAAAACAGTATGATATTAGCAGAAAAAAATGACACACAATGGAACAGAATTGAGAGCCCAGAAATAAACCCACATGTACATGGGCAACTAATTATCAAATAAAGACCTAAAAACCTAAGATGGAGAAAGGAAAGCCTCTTCAAGAAATAATGTTGCAAAAATTGGAAAGCCACATGCAAAAGAATAAAACTAGACTGCTGACATCATACACAAAAATTAATTCAAAATGGATTAAGACCTAAATATAAGACCTGAAACAATAAAATATAGGGAAGAAAACAAAGGCATTAAACTTACGAACCTTTGTTTCCAGGGGGCTTTTGTGAACTTGACCTCAAAGGGAAATGCAAATCAAAACCACAATGAGATACCACCTCACACCTGTGAGAATGGCTGTTATCAACAAGACAAGGAATAACAAGTGCTGGAGAGGATGTGGAGAAAAAGGAACTCTGGTACACTGCTGGTGGGAGTGCAAACTGGTACAACCACTGTGGAAGGCAGTGTGGAGGTTCCTCAGAAAATTGGGAATGGAGC
>PVJL010004529.1:0-127456 GCA_004026885.1 Lyroderma lyra
AGAAGTTGGACAGCTTCATCTCATGGCCCTGGGTCACAGGTTAGCCAAATCAGGGCAAGTCTAGGTCTTTTCCTCTTTGGCAACTGGACTAGGCATTCTTAAGGCTGGATGAACAGCAGGCCCTTCTGGAAGGCCTGAGACACAGATTCCTGGAGCCCCGAGCACCTGCGCCTAACGCCGGCACTCTGTCCCACTGACTCTGGGACTGGTGTCAGTGACTGCTGCTGTGGGTCGCACCTCTCACTACGAATAGTAAAATAAACGGAGATCCTGGGCACCTGATTTCTGCTTCCACAATGCTTGGGGCAGCCCACAGGGATGAAGAATGAGTGACTGTTGGACAGTTTAGGACACCCAGAAACCCAAGATGCTTTGAGCTCACACCATTTCAGAGCTCAATGACTCTGGAGACACGAGTGTCCTGAGGGGGCTCTGGAGACTGCTGGGGTGACTAAAGAGGTCACAGGTACCTTCAGGCCCTAGGTGGGATTTTCTGGATTGGGGGGCGGTGAGGCCACCGTTCTAGAATAAACCTTTTAGGTGGATCAAGAGGGGCCTGGCCTCATGGACTCCAGGGGGCCTCAGGGTAGCATGGCTCTGAGGAAATGTTCTGAAGCTGGGCTCCTTGTGGGCCCCACATCAGAGTGCCACAGGCTCGCTGGAGGCAGGTTCCAGGGCCCGGTCCGCCGGTGCGGGGTGAGGACCGGGAATCTGCGATGGCCACGAGCTCCCCAGGGATGCTGGGGCTCGTTCCCCCCACGAGTTCTGAGCTGAGAACCATCCTGATCCCAGAAGGCTCTGCACGGCCTCTGAGGCCGATCACAGAGGGGGCAGGTCAGGCAGAGGCAGGGACTCACTCTTCACGTCCCACAGGATGTCCTTCTCGGGTGGGGCGGCAAACAGCAGGAAGAGCCGGACCGTGTCGATGCCGTACTGCTCGACCATCTGCTCCGGGTCCACCCCGTTGTGCTTGGACTTGCTCATCTTCTCCCACGTCACCTCCAGCTGCTCCTTCGTTTTTGCGTGAACGGGGACGGGACCTAGACACCGGAGCAACGCACAGGTATGGCACGCACGATTCGGACAAAAACAGTCACGGAGAACATTCCGGGCGAGCAATGCCAGGAACGTTAAGGAATCCCAGGAATTCACTTCACAGGCCTTTTTCTCCCCCTCTATGTCGTACTATAAAAGACATTTTTAAATAAATGAGGCCCATCTGTTACCATAAATCTTCCTTTTGTGAATACGTAGTGCAATTACAATGGCACGTGGCCGCTTTTTCTCAACCACAAGGTAAAACCAAGCAACTTCCCCCTTTATAAAAGCAAATTACTTAGATACAAGACAGGAAAGCATGAGAGCGGGCTGATTGAGTTTGCCTCCACAGTAATGTTTTTCTGTTACATCAGACACAGCTGGATAGAACCGGTTCTGCGTCGTCACGTGGTGTCTCCCCGCCATCATTGTTGGCCTTGCACGCGCAGGTGCTGACATGTCTCAGCCTGTGCACGTCGACACGGAAGAGTGTTCAGACTGAAACACGGTCAGCACGACCTTCCCAGACGAGGCCTGAGCTTCGAATGGTTTTGGCTGAGGGGACCCCTTACGGCGGAATTCCACGCATGGCCACTGGTTCTCGGGGTCATCATGATGGACCCAGCTTTCACCACCTGTAATGATCTTTGTGAAGACGTCCTCACCTTCTTTTTCAAAAATTTCAAAGAACTTGGAGGAATCTTTTCTGCTGTTAAGAATTCAGTGACAGCACGCTGTTTGAACCGAACGTCTGCACACGCTTGTGTGTCGGTGTGCACCGGGTGACAAGTGTCAGGCATGCTGGAGAGGAGACGCCATGTGCCGACCCAGAAGTGGTTCTATCCAGCTGTGTCTAATGTAACCAAAAATACTGCAGCGGAGGCAAAATTCATCAGCTCGCCCCAGTAACGAAGGGCGGGAAGACTCGCCCACCTGCTGGTGTCCTCAGGGGGTCACAGTCTCCTGGGGCAGCTGCCCAGGAACCGCAGAGCCCCCTGAGAGGCCACTTTACCCACAGGCCTGGTCTCGGCATCCATGTCCAGGCACTCACAAGTGACCTGGCAGTCTCAGGGCCCTGGAGTGAATCGTGGGGTGCCCCCTGCGGTGCCACACCTTGTCCTGTGGCAGCAGCTCCTCCCCACCACACAGCGGCAGTCCAGACGGAAGGCCTTACACGGCAGTGTTTGGATGGGATGACCCTGTCACCAAGTCCCAGGAGCTGGGACCAGGAAGGGCATCTGATAAGGCGAAGCCTCTTTCTCAAGAGCTGGAACTCAGAGACAGAAGCTCTGTTTTGATGTTGGGCGCTGGAGCCAGAAAATCCAAGAGGGATGGGGCTAGGCGTGGCTCCGTGGCTCTGCAAGGCCACTCTATAAACAAGTGGCAGGAGAGCAGCTACTGGTGGAGGGAGGAGAACAGAGAGAAGCAGAAAGAGGAACGGGGGCGGGGGGGGGGGGGTTGGAGGTGGAGAGGAGGAGAGGTCCTGTGACTCCCCACCGGCCTGAGGCCCCACCGTGCTCCCTGCAGCTGCACTGGGGTGAGGTCCCTGTGTCCTCGTGCTCAACCCGCCTGTGGGTGGATGTCTGTCCTTTGCAGCCAAATAATCCCTGACTCCAACAGCACCCAAACTCCCAAGGGACTGACGGAGGCACCTAACAGCCTGCTGCACTCTCCCGAGAGGCACACCCATCCAGTAGGTGGAGACACGCGCTCCGTTGTCAGCGTGAGAAGTGGGGTCACACACTGGTGGCCCGATGACCTCAGAGCGGAGGCAGATGCTTTGTGCAGGCTGCGGTGAGGCTCTGGGACAGTGCCCCCCAGCCCGCACGCCCCCTGCAGGCTGCGACTGGCCTTCACAGCACTGCTGTGCACGCTGGGAAACAGGAGCCATCTAGGCCGAGAAGTTCAGTGAAAAAGAGGTGCCGTCTCTTGGCAGATGTGGCCGTGGGGTGTAGGGTTTGACAAGTGGCTGGATTTCCAGCCCTGGTCACCTCCTCGGCTGGGGCCTTTGTGGGGCGACACTGCACAGCCACACCTGGCAGACCTGCCCGTCACACTGCGAGCACCTCACTAACAGCTGACGTTATGTGCCCCTGGACTTGGCTCCCCTCCCCGCTAGTCCGTGTTGGAGAAACACCGCCAGTTTCTGCTTCGGTAGCTGCTTTCTGACCATTCCTACCCGGTAGGTTACTGCTTTAACCAGGTAACTCAATGGCCGATTACCCCCAAACTTCCTCTCTGCTGTTGGGCTTGGGAGGCTGCCTACCATAGGGCATTGAGTTTTCCTAGTCTCACCCACCGTGTGTCGGTTTTTCTAAATTTCATGGCGAGAGCTCTGGGAGCTTCTCGCAGCTGCCTCTATTGTACGCCCTTCTCCCATTTCTAACGGGTCCTTTACTTCGTCTGTATCTGGGTGCACAAGACACATCCTCACCAGCCACCGAGGAGCCGGCGGAAGGAACTCAGTGTGAGGAAGAGTGAAAACTCGGAGGGGAGGGACAGGCTTGGTGAGATGGAGGAGGGAAAGCCAGAGGATCTGGCCTTGGTGAGGTCTTCCCCCTGAAAGTGCTAGGCAGGGCTGTTGGGGTGCAGTAGGGGCAAGCAGAAGGGTGGCCCCCCAGGTTCTGAAATGCATCTCAAGACCAGGTGGGGAGAAACACTGGGAGTATTCCAGTCCTACAAGGGCGCTTCTTGGGTCTGGGGGCTCTGTCCCTGACAGAGGCTGTCCAATGCGGACTAGGATGAGAGGTGATGCCCGAACTGACTCCGTGTTACATACAAACAAAGACCCTGCTAAAGCTGGTCCAGGCCACCAGCCCAGGGCAAGCTGAGGCTCGGAGACCACGAGGCCCGCAGGTCCCTCTCCTGGGCTCCCCACCCACCATGGCCTGGTGACAGCATCCACAGGCGCTGTCAGCAGCTCTGGGGCCTGGCCTCGGTGCACACCTACATGGGACGGGATGCGCCAGTCTTACCTGTGAGATCTATTTCCTCTCTCCGCAGATACTGACCAGATGGTAGGCGGAACGTCTGCCCCTTGATAAGGCCTTGGGCTAGCAGCTTGCGGAAAGGCTCCCTGAGTACAGACAACAGGAAAAGAAAACTGGTGGGGTAGGGAGCCAGAGCATGAAGGAAAGAGCAGCACAGACCTCATCGGCTGACGCACAGAGGACCGCCCTCTGTGAAAACAGGGCGGCTGAGCATTGCTCCCTGTAAACCCATCTTGAGAAAATGGCTCCTTCTACATAAGTGGCAGGAGAATTCAGTCACTCCAGCAGGTACTGCCTTGCACCACAGGAAGAGCACCGGGCGTCCGATCTGCCAGGCCCGGACATGAACCTCTGTTCTGCTTCCCTGAGAATTCTCCGAGCCCGGGCAAGTCACTCGCTTGTTCTCAGGATCAGTTTGCTCATCTTTGCACTGGGAGGTAAAACTCGACTCAGAGGGTTGTTGGGGAGATCAAATGAAATGACTGCATGAAAATACTTGTGAGTTGTCAAAAACCACACAAATGTCAGCAACATGCTGAGCCTGTGTAAAGAAGGGCTCAAGAGGGCACAGAGGGGTTTAAGGTGGGGCTCTGTTCAAGATTACCTTTTTCCTTAACCTTCTATATAGTGTCTGCTTACATTCTTTAAAAACTTCTCAAATCATATAAATTATACATGAATGTACTTTCTGTTCAAATTCAAACTCTACCTCCTTTTCTAGGCCCACGTCCCACTGAGGAGGCATAAGGTTGTGCAGATTTGGGGGGATTTAAATAAATGGGATCATACTACATACAACTTTGGGGTGTTTCATTTAATGAAATGAATGGATTTCCCCCACAACACTCCACACAGATCTATCTTATTTTTAAACAGCTACCGGGGGTTCTACACTATGGATGATTATAACTTATTTACAGAGCTATTTTTAAAAAGTCACTTTAGTCACACTGTCACTGGCTAAATAGTGAAATATAAACATTTTCCTTTAAGAGGACAAAATAAAGGTTGACCCTCATCCTGAGGTGACTTTATTTCAGATTCGAAATGGTCTGTTCTGAAGAATCCACCCGATTCAGTTTTTTGAGCCCGCGAGCAAGAGCTGTTCCAAGCTCAAAGAACGGTCCGTGGAGACGTGTGCGGACGAGTCGTGTACGTGTTAACGTTCAGAGAGACAGCAGGTAGGGTTCACACACGGGAGACCGAGTGAGGATCCCAGAACACCACCAGCAGCCCGACATCCCTCAACTCACAACTGCTGGGGCACTCTGAGCTCACTCGTGCAGGGCGGCTCTTATTTACAAGTTCGAAAAACCCAATGACCTCTAAGAGGCCCAAGAGGCCACACACGTGGCTCTAGGGATGTAGGTGGGGGTGCTGGCTTTGTTAACTTACAAGGATGTCAGGTCACATGCAAAGCCGTCTGGTTTAGATGAACCCTGTTAGTGACTAAGGCCTTGGAAAGGCCCCTCATTTGTACACTCTGCAGCCCCTGACTTAATGGCTCTGTGGACAGGGGTGGGGGTGGGGATAGAGAGGGACATAGTGACTGAAGGGAAAGATGGGGGTCAGACAGAAAAGAAAGGATTCCTGCTCTCCATGTGTAAAGATCTCGTTACGAGTGTGTGTGCCTGTGTCCATGCTGCTGCCGAGCACGAAAGAAACAGACCGGAACCACCGCGCTGCTCCGTGCCGAGGATGACGTTCCGGCTACCGGCTCAGGTTCTACTGCCACCCGGGCCCCAGCTACGCAGGTTTCTCCTCTCGGCTCTCCCCGGGAGCTCACGGCTCAAGCAGTGGGCAAAGAACCGGGATCCCGGTCCCGAAGCTGGTCCGGCGGCCAAACGCCGCCCCCTGCCGGGAGCGGACGGAGTTGCAACCCACCCGCGCCCGCCCCTCCCCCAGTCACCCGGCACGCGCCTCGGCCCGGCCTTCCCAGCGCGCGCGCGCTCTTTTGAAAGTCAGCTTTAAAGAGAAGTCACACTGGGTGGAGAACTTACTATACAACAAGCTGACAACGCACTGTAGGATGGTGTGCCCGAAACCTACGTAATCCTTGCTAACAGATGTCACCCCAAAAAGTCTAACAATAAAAATGAATTTAAAAATAAAAAAATAAATGAAGCCCACACAGCTACCGAAAAGCACACAAATCCTAGTGGTAAAACCTGATGAACTCTCTCACAACGTAAACACACACCTGTGCCACCAGCACCCCCTCCCGAAGGCCCCGACTCCCTTTCCGGGCACCACCTCCCCACCATGGCACCCCCAGCCTGGCTGCTACCACCACCGATTGGTTCCGCCCGGTTCTGCGCCCCGAAACACGCGGCCGGCGGTCCTGCCTAGACAGCAGCGCACAGCCTCGAGGCCCGCCAGCCACGTGAACGGAGCCCTAATTTCTGAACCACGGCCGGGCCACCTGGGCGCCGGGCTCCGCGGCCAGGGCTGCAGGACCGCAGGGGCGTCTGGGAGAGCCGGCCCAGGGCGGAGACGGTGGTGTCTCACCGCGCAGGCGCCGCCCGCGTCCCCCCACGGACGTCACCGATCCCGGGCAGCACTTCCGGGGGCTCCGGCCGGCTGGGACTCGGGGTTCTCAGCAGCACGTTCTGGGCGAGCAGAGTCACCAGGTGACCCCGCCTTTCTTTATCCCGCAGGTGTTCCCAGAGCGCCTTCCACTTGGCTGGCGCTGAGCCGTCCCTCCCCTCGGGAAGCCGGCCTGTTTGCTGTCACCGACCACACCAACGCTGCCCCCGCCTCGCCCCCCAGCGCTGTGAGGAAGGGGAAAAAGCAGCCTCGTTGTTTCCTTCCTTCCCCATCCTGGCCACCAGGGACTGCTCTCCCTTTCACTTCCTCCGCTCTTTCCACCTGTCGCACACACGTGCTTCCACGTCCTCACTCACACCGTTCCCTGAAGTGCTACCAGAACTGCCCATCCGTCAAAACTGCTCCGGCCAGGCTCCACTCGGGTGTCCCCTCCCCGGGGAGGCGTGCCGGGCCCCGGACAGAGCCGGGTGCTGTTACCAGCGCGGTGCCTGTAACTGCATCGGGCAGACAGTACCTTTTACTGTGGACTCAGGTGCGCTCCCTCCCTGTCTGTGTGCCCCCCGTGAGGAAGGACTCGGAGGAAAACCCTGCACGACCCCTCCGGGAGCCTACTTCACAGGAGATGCTCAAGAGAGGTTAAGAGGTTTGAACAAATAAACCTGCCAGCAGGGGAGGTGGGGACAGTGTGGCAGGGGACAAGAGACCAGGGAAGAAAGAGGCGAATGAAGAACAGGCATTGCACCCAATGGCTTCCGACTGCTGCCATGACACTTCCGCAGGGAGAGCTTCAAGCTTGTAGGAAGGTCAGCAGCACCAAGGGAAGGGGGGCGGAAGAGCAGCCCAGGAGCGTCTGCGTGGAATCCCAGTGGGGAGGGAGCACTTCCCAGCTCCTGGAATCCTGCTCATCACCACCCCACCAGACCAGTGACCCCACCCCCACTCTTTCAGGGGCCTGGGGACGCTCCACAGGGCTGTGGGAATCTGGTTCTCATTTTCTTGGCTGAAGCTGGCCACATGCACCCCCATGTGTAGTTCAGCTCTCATTGAGGAGTCACTTTATTTATTGAACATGCACCTGAGCAACGATTGGGGACGGAGCACTCTGCAATTAGTGCTTACAGTAAGAGGGGCAGCCAGCCCAAACGTGCTCACAGGTAACTGTCAACACCACGAGGAGGGGGCACCGCGGGTGACACGAAGGGGCAGGGGGCCTGGGATGCGGGACAAGGGGACATCGAGGCCCCCACTGGACTTGGAACCCAGTCCTGCTGCAGCAGGATCACACTACACTGCCAGGTTCATGATCAGGATAGACTGGTATCACCTGTTTCTCATTTGTTCATGCATTCATTCATTCACTCATTTCGCTCCGTAAACGGTACTTGGGAACGAACTTGGGTAAGCAGCCGAGTGATTCATTCGTCATGGTGACTGAGAATAGCAGGGAAAGAATGTGGGAAACCTGCCGCTCGAAACCATCAACAAACCCCTTCTGACTCAGGGACCATCAAAATCGGGGGCACCGCGCAGGGCCCCTGCCTCGAGGGGGGCCTAGCCGGTTCCGTTTCCGGAGCCCATGCTGCTGCTCTCCTGCTTCCTCCTTCACTAGCCCCGCTGGAGGCGCGTCACGGCACGCATGCCGCACACACAGCCACAGGGGTGAAGGCTGATGCACGGTGGTGACGCTTCCCTGTTTCCTTGGTAGTTTGGACTGCACTCATTCAGACACCACGATGCACAGCTGCCGGTCACGGAAGGCCACCTGGTCCCCCCACCGGAAAGGCAGGCGGGAGGGGAGGGAGACACTGGGAAGGAGGCCGGGGCGAACAGGATGAACAAGACAGACGGGCTATTTCAAGCACTCCTCTAAAACCACTGCATACAAGGAATGTGCTACCCAAGAGGTGGCTCCAAGAATCTCAGGACTCATCAGAGCCCTCACCAGTCACTGCGGACGACATTGACCTACGTACAGAGCCCTGGGCAGCCTGCTGCCCACCGTCCTGACCTGGTCAGGCAGCTGCTATGCCGATCGGAGGAAAACAGTGAGCCTTGGATCTGGAAACAGTCTCGAGCTGGGACTTCCAGACCCAGTCCACCTTCCCCTCTTCCTCGCCCTGCGTCTAGGACCATCATGTTCATGTCATTAGCGGGACCCACAGGATTAAGCCCAGGCTCATTCCTGAAATGCCACTTCTCTATTTCCTAGCAGCCAGCATGGAAGGAAGCCTTATGAATATGCAAGACCCATGTAAAAAGCTTCTCTTCCCTTCCCTTCCTTTCTCTTCTCCCAGTAGCTCCGTTTCCGTGTGACCAGAGACGCGGGAGAAAGCTCTGTGGACCGGGCCTGCTGAGCTCTCCACGGTCAGCAGATGGCAGCCAACAGAGGAGCGCGGCTGCTCACGCCACTGCTCTTGGCTGCCTGCAAACGGCTGGGAGAATCCCAGGGCCATTGGTGTCGCTCCGAGTGGCATTATAGAGTCACAGCAAGAACTGAGAAGTGTCCCGTGTGACAGCTGTCTGTCACCACAAGAGAGAAAAGGCTGCCTTTCTCAGGGCAGTGGCGATGAGCCACAACCTGCTCCCCCGCAACAACGTGCCCCTCTGTAGCATCTGTCTTTGTGCTGACGGCCCAGTGCTGATGTCCGGCCACAGCTGATGCCTGCCCCCCACGAACTGAACTGGGGGGCTGAACGCCTTCCCTGGTGCAGAACATCTGCTGGAAATGACTGGGTTTTTTCCTACTACAAAGTTACATAATCGCTGTAAAAAATATGGAAAAGATTAGAAGTTCATTAAAAATCAAACAGAATCATCAGGAAGTTCACCACCCAGAGGACGCTTGTATTAACACGCTGGCACAATTTTTTCTAGTCTTCTCTCTTGCACGGTATATGCGTGTGTTTGTGCACGTACACATAAAGACAGCAATAACCACATTGTACCTATGACTTTGCATCTTGCCTTCTTTCTCTCTCATCACTTCAAATGCATTTGTCCATGTTATTAAACCTTCTTTGTAATATAATTTTAAAGTTGTACAAGTGTCCTCCATATACATGGGCTATACTTGATTTACTCTTTCTCAGTATTTTGGGGCATTTAGTATGCAGGTAAAATTTTAGCTTTTGAAATAACACGTGAACACTCTGGTGCATTTCTGGTTATTTTCTTAGGATAGATTTCTAGAAGTGTTATTTCTGTCCAAAGTGTGCACATTCTTAAGGCTCTCACTCTACACATTCAGACAATTAATTTCATGAACTCATCCTAGAAAACGTGCTACCTACCTCATTGCTGAGTATCACTATGGTCACCTTCGAAGTACTCCCCTTGGGAAGCTGTGCACCGACACCAGCACCTAGTCCACCCTTCAAAGCAATTTTGGAACTCTTTTTCTGAACTCTCATTTTTGGGGGAAAGTGGGGTGGGAAAGCATGGTATAAAATCTTATCATCTTAGAAAGAATTTTTCCAAACCCCCAAAGGCTGCATACATCAATATTTAATTTACACCATATAGCTGTCACTTAAAGTTGATGGTAATGCAAGCCCCAGGTTTGCCTGGGAGCTTTGCACATTAGAAATTAATTTGAATAGAAACAAAGTCATTCCCCTAACTGTATTTTAAAATTATATTGGAATGCGGCAAATCTTTTTTCTCCTCTAATATAGTTGTAAACCACTGTAAAAGAAGTCACAAAAGTAGCTAGGCCCTGTCCTATACCTTAAAATAGTTAGCCACTGAATAATTTGTTGATTCACTTGTTACTTCTACAAATAATTGTTCAGAAGCAGGAGAAATGTGCCGGGACCAGAAATCATTTATGGTCTTTGTTTCTAGACCTGCGTGAGAAGGAAATACTTTTCTTATTGTACTTGGTCTTTGAATGTAACCTCTATCCAATTTTCCTTATGCCGAGGAGGACCTTTGCTTTGAAGAACATAAACTTTTATCTGTTTATGTGAAGGGGTTACATTCAATTTATTTAAACAAATATTCATTGAGAGTGCACAATGTCCATGGGACTGTGACAGTAACAGGGCACGATTTCCATCCTTAAAAGAATCTTTACCTAGTGAGTTAAAGAAATTTTCATAGAGAAGAAATGCAAAGCATAATCGTACATTCTATAACTAGAGGTACCAACATTTTAAAACATTTTAAGTAATTTATGACGTGAGGATTAATGCTGTTAATGTGTTTAGTGTTCTTCTGATGCAGATCAGTTTATTTTTACACAGGTAGCTCTCTGGGACTAATGACAAGAAAATGACTTTAAGTAGTTAATCCATATTCAATATTTGTTTCCGTACAGGAGAGTTAATCGTGTGCATGCAGAGTGAGGGGGCAGGTCCAGGGGAGGGGGCTTTCAGGGTGCTCCTCTTTAACAGCACTGGGTTTTAGTCAGAAGTTTTATAAGTAATACATTTTTTATCTATCAAAACACACATTCTTTGACCCAGCATTCCCCAGTGTTAGGACGTGAACCAACATATATGATCCCTACCTGCCAAGAATATAGCTAAAGAGAGTCACTGGAATTTTGTTTTTGTTTTTGTAATAGCAACTGAAAAAGTAGGTGACTGCTTAAATAAATTATGGCACATCCATATGGTGGAATATTATGAATAAATGAAAAAGAACAGAAAGTTTGTATGTGCTAATGTAGAAAGATCACCAAGACATATAATTAAATAAGAAAAGCAAAATACGTAATATACTTAACATTTTTAAAAATGAGTATATCAATAGAACCACGGAGATGTGCAAATTTTTTTTCTGGAAGAAATCAAAAGAAATTGTCAGCAAGTTGAGGAGAGTGGAGGGTGGGAAGGAGGGAGATTTTGTGTTTACTTTCTCTGCAGATAAAAAAATCAGATTGTTTGGGGAGCTCCCTGATGGTGTAGTGGCTTGGGGCTTCAGCACTGGCGCTGTCAGCGCTGCGGCCTGGGTTCGATTCCCAGTCAGGGAGCTACCCACATACCAGAAAGCAAAAAAAAAAAAAAAGACTTAAAAAAAAAAATCACACCTTAGGCATGCATTCCTTTTAATTATTTAATTATCTCACTTTTATTGTTAATAGGGGTTATCTGGACTGGGACACGATCAGATATTTCCCCCTTCTCTTCTCTGCAACTGAAACATATTCTAAAGAATGTTATATTAAAAGAACAAAAGCACTTAAAAAGAACCCCCAAAAAACCACCTTGGGAATTATGCTCTGGCTGCATGGCTGACAAGGAGGGCTGAATGACTGTCCTGAGGAAAAACAACTGAAAAAGATGGCTAAGACATAAAAAAGAACACCACTATTTTAAATGTGTCAGTGAGCTGGCAGACTCTAAGAAATGAGGTTGAAATAAAGTGTATTTTAGACACACAAGGACTAATAGATGGACCTTCACTCAAGAACATAAGAGATATTCTAAAGTTACAAGGTCTGACAATCAAGTTCATGAACTCATCCTAGAAAAAAATGCTACATCCCTCACTGCTGAGTATCACTACGGTCACCTTCAAAGTCCTCCCCTTGGGAAGCTGTGCACTGATGCCAGCACCTAGTCCATACTTCAAAGCAACTGTGAAACTCTTTTTTCTGGAATGGCCATCAGAGCTGTCATATTACCTTAATATCCTGAATGTCATCAAAATGTCTTCCTTTCAATATTTCCTTTATCTTCAGGTAAAGAAAAACGTCATTGGGGGCCAGATCAGGTGAGTAGGGAGGGTGTTCCAATACAGTTATGTGCGTACTGGCTACAAACTCCCTAACAGACAGTGCCATGTGGGTTAGCACATTGTCGTGATGCAAGACCCATGAGTTGTTGGCGACAAGTTAGTCGTTTTCGTCTAATTTTTCACGTAGCCTTTCAGCACTTTCAAATAGTAGACTTGGTTGACTGTTTGTCCAGTTGGTACAAATTCATAATGAACAATCCCTCCAATATCAAAAAAGTTTAGTAACATTGTTTTGACTCTTCATTTGGTCTGATGGAACATTTTTGGTTGTGGAGAATTGACTGACTTCCATTGTGCACTTTGATGCTTTGTTTCAGGGTCGTATTGGTACACCCATGTTTCATCACCAGTGATAACACGGCCCAAAACATCGTCTTGCCTCTCCAAAAGGTCTTGGCAAACTTCGATTCTTTTTTGCTTTTGCTGATTGGTGAGCTACTTCAGGACCATTTTTGCACACACCTTTCTCATGCCAAAATTTTCAGTTAAGATTTTCCTAACTGTTTCTCTATCAATGTTTACTTGGTCTGCTATGATTCTCACAGTCAGCCAACGATTGTGACACACAATTTCGATGCATTTGGCAATGCTGTCATCAGCTCTGCTGGTTACTGGCCGCCTTGACCTCTCCTCATCAGCAACACTTTCTCTCCCCTCAGAAAAACATTTAATCCATTTGTACACTGCCATTTTCTTCATGGCATTATCCCCATAAAATTGGACTAACATGTCCCTCATTTTACTTCCACTCTTGCCAAGTTTAACAAGAAACTGAATGTTGGTTCGTGGCTCTAATTCAAGCTCCGAAATTCTCACAACGGCACACAAAAACACACAACAATAATGAACACCACTCAGCAAGACACCACCACACATCGACACGAACACAGCGGTGAGAGGCCCTTGCAAAGCAGGTTATGACACCTTACCGAGTTGTTTGTACAGTACCGCCAATGTAAGGGCATGGTGGCAAGTTCAAGAACTTAACTGTCAGACCTTGTGTGTTTCAAATAAAAGGGAATTGATTTCAGATTCAGAAATGCAAGAAAGAAAAGTGAGAAAAGAAATGAGCAAACATGTAGATTAATGCAATTCAATTAAACTCCAATAGATATTCCTGGAATTTGATGGCTGGATTTGAAATTTACATGGAAGAACAAGGTCCAATCATTGCCAAGACACTCCTAGAGAAACACAACTAAGTAGAAGGACTTCCTTACTGGATATTAAGACTTGTAAAATTAAAATAACAAAGCCAGTGAATAACAAGCACAGCAAAAAGCAAATAGAGTAATGCATGGAATAAAGACCCTATAAATAGGCCCTTGCTCACATCTGAAAACTTGATTTATGAGGGAGAGGGCTCTGCAGATCGGGGGAAGTGCATGGACTGTTCCATTCATGGCACTGAGACACTAAAAGCAGTAACAGATTATTAAAATTTACTACATTAAATTAAGGGTTTCTGTTAATCACAATACATCATAAAAATAAGACAAGCTAAGAACTGGAGAAAAATACTTATAATACATACTGCTGAAAAAGCATTAGCATCCAGAATAATTAAAGAATTCCTACAATCAATAAAAGATGACCCACAAGAAATAAGGGCAAAGGACACAAACAGGGACCTAAGGGAAGAGGAAACACAGAGGTCCATAAACATGTTACAAACATGGTAACTTCAGTAAGCTGAACAGTGTCTTTAAATTCCAATTTAGGGGAGTTCCCTGATGGTGTAGTGGCTTAAGGCTTCGGCGTTGGCGCTGTCAGCGCTGCGGCCTGGGTTCGATTCCCAATCAGGGAGCTACCCACATACCAAAAAGCAGAAAAAAAAAAAAAAAAAAAAAAAAAAAAAAAAAAAAAAAAAAAAAAAAAAAAAAAAAGGAAAAAAAATAAATTCCAATTTAACCCACAGTGATCCATTATAAAACCTCAGTTTGGAAAAATTTTAAAAGCTGGATAATAAATACTAAATGCTGTGATGAAGACATAGGTAGGAGTGATATGAGACCTCATCTCTGCTGGTGGGAGTGTAGGTTTATATAAACCATTTGGGAATCAGTTTGGTGTTCCTTAGTTAAGCTGAATGTGTGCAAACCCTACAATTCAGCAATTCTACTCCTAGGTACACACCCCAGAGAAATGCTAATACACGTGGGTCAGGAAACACGTACACAAACGCGCATGGCAGTCTTGTCCGTTATGGCAGAGAAGGGTCCAATGACCACCACAGGTGGTCTGGACACATAAACTGAGTGCTGTTAGCATCCCATTCCTGCTAATGGAATACCATGCAGCCGTGAGACAGAAATGAGACACAGCTCCCGCAGTGACATGGATGAATTTCAAAATCTGCTGAGCAGGGCAAGCAAGAGACAACATATGAAATATGACTCCACTTATTACTAAGTTCAAACCCAGGAAACTCAACAATGCATGTTGTTGAAAAATACACACGGAGCTGATACATACATAAAGAAGTGCAAGAGAAGGAGTGTCCACGATTCGGGGTGGGGTTAGCTGGGGCAGGGGTAATGGTGTGGGAAGAGGGATGACAGGGTTGGAGAGGACACCCTGGGGACCCCAAGGGACCTATAACATCCCATTTCTTAAGCTGAGGACAAGGTGAATGGACATTCATGTTAGTCTTTAAAGTGTATGCTATGTTGAGTACATCTTTTAAATATATCATGTATTTTGTGGGGAAAACACAACTTCCAGAACATAATGGGGAACAGATTACAGGCCAACAGGAAAAGAATTATCAACAGGTTTCCATGACATGTTTTTATCAGCGTGGCGTATCAAGGCAGGACTCAGTCAGGCTAAGAATCAGAGCTTAGAGAGGGACCAGATGATAAACACGATCTCATGTGAGAAGCTATGAAAAGCCATAGAACACGCACTGCTCTTTTCTGTCACACAAGTAAAAATCTCGATAACTCAGTTAAACGGAGACCACCTGAAGGCAAGATTCTATGGAAGCACGCAACACGGTCTGCTAGAAGCAACAGAAAAGCACTTCATGTGGTTGAGGCTGACAATGACCTCTAAAGTATAACAGAAAAATAGAATTCTTCTGCGACATACATTTACCCAGCTTCAGAACTGACACGTGCTTTAAGTCGCTGTTCATGGTACTGAATTCTTTTGCAAAACAGTATAAATGCTCACCTGTGTTTGACCATTTTCTGATCATGGCAAAAATGACTAAAGAATCTCGCATAGAACAGGTGCATGACTGCATGTTCTTTGCCTCCGATGTACAAATCCACAGGCATCCAGTAATCCGCCAACGCTCTGTTAAAAGGGCTGGGAGAGAGAGAAACGGTCATTTTCTAAAAACCTGCTCTGCTACAATTGCATAAATTAGACAGACTACAATTTGCATATGCCCTGAAATAAATTATGTCAGAGAAAAACAGCGATTTTCCTTTGAAAATATAACAAGAGAAAAGCTTATATAACAAAGAAGGAAAATGTCAGATTGGTGTTAATTTATAAAATTTATAAAAACTGTTCCAGAAAGCATTACTGACATATTTTAACAAATGCCATTTTCATGAGGACAAGGGAAAAACATAGCAGTGTAAAAGGTTTCTGTACAATGCATATGTGAATATCTAGATTCATTTTAATTTTTATTAGGACAAAAAAATAATCGAGATCTTTTAAGTTCTTATCAACAGGGGGCGATGTGGCATTTACAATGGAGACTACCTTGGCGAGGAGATACTAAACATTCATTTGGAAACGGAAATTCAATCTTATTTTAAAGTAGCCTTAAAATGCAGATAGCCAGCAAGAGCCTGCAGATGGCCTCCTGCATGCAGTGAGCAAACTCAGGGCAACTGTCACAGACGAGCCCAACAACTCTGTCCCCTGATGGCGACTTTCCAGCCCGCAGAGACCGTAGAAGAAAGGCTTCCTCATGCCCCTGGTCCTGTGGGCGCTGGGGAGGAAAGGAAATGGCACTTCCCTCTCCTGGCTGGGGCTCTCAGGGAGTGTATATGTCTGTGAGTGTGCGGAGTGTGTGTGTGTGTGTGTGTGTGTGTGTGTGTGTGTGTGTTGGGGGAGGGGAGCAGCGCTAGCTGGGGTCAGGCCTCTTCACTGGACGCCATCCAAAGAAGTAAACCTTTGGCTTCGGAGGATTTGTACTCCGTGGTTTCAAGTATCTGTGAGTTCTCTGCCCCACGCCTGAGGCGCTTTCCCCCATTTTTGCCAGCATGCACTTGGCCGGCTCGGGATCCAGCTGGAAGCACGAGCCCCTCGCAGAGCAGGTATAGGCCTGGCCACCCAGCCCGCGTGAGCACCCTCCTGCAGCTTGTCTTTCTCTCCTCCAGTCACTATGCCAGCACTCCGGTAAAATTTAAGAGACGTTTGTTCTTTGTGAAGACGTGGTTCCCCAGAGAAATCCAACTGCTAATCCAGGTGACAGGAAAGAAAGGGAAGTCAGGGATGGAATGCAGCCCGAAACAAGTTTGGGATGATTAAGGAGTGAGGTGCTGGAAGCCACTCGAGCTGGGATCTGCGGTCTGCCCCGACACTGGCCAGCGCGAGCTCGAGCCAGTGCTGAAACGAACAGCGACTTCCGTGAGGAAAAGGAAGTGCTGGGCGTGGCACTCCCCAGGGCGGGGCTGTGAGGGTCTCAGGCGGTCACTGTCCTTTAGTCTCTGTCATCCAGGACAAGTTTTCCTGAGAAGCATGCTGAGAGGGGCAGAAGTCCCCTTGCGCCCTAAGCCAGCTGCTACTAAATGGGATGCACCTTGGCTCCTTCTAGAAGGAAGCGCCTCGGTGGGTCAGCAGAGGAGACCCTGGCGATTCCCAGACACAGTGGTCACCCCGCCCCACTTCTGCCTTCGCTGGCTACTGGGTTCACCCAGAGTCCTTCTCAGATGCCAGGGAGGGGTGCAGGCGGGGAGGCAGGAGCACCGCTCTCCCTGGAAACACATAATTTTACAACCAATGAAGGAAAAGGGGGCATTTTTATTTTTATACACAGACTATGGGGTTTCTGAATAACTGTCCTCCTGTGGACAAGCTGGCGAGGCCTCAGAAGCACGCTCGACAGCCTTCTGTTGTTCTCGTTCTCTTTACCTGTCTGCCTGCTGCTCTCTCTCCCTTCTCTGTCAGTGTTAGTCTAATAGCTGAAAAGTCAAACCACACGGAGAGGCTTACAGTTCAGAACCGTGGACTCCGGCCCATTCCTTCACTAACGCCTCCTCCCCGGTCTCCCCCTTAGCCACTGCGAATCCCTTCAGCTGCTCCTTCTGGCAATTATTAAACATATGCTACACTCTTTGTTGATTTATCCACTTTAGAAATTACCCGACTGATTAAGAGGGGATGCTCCTCGGCTTTCTCTGGGTCTCCCCCACCGCCCTGTATAGTTACATCATTATTTTCAGTTAAGTCAGTAACGTTAGATCTTTACAACTGTACAAGGTCGGACAATTAATTCATGAACTCATCCTAGAAGAAGTGCTCCATACCTCAGTGCTGAGTATCACTACAGTCACCTTCGAAGTCCTCCCCTTGGGAAGCTGTGCACTGACACCAGCGCCTCGTCCACCCTTCAAAGCAGTTTTGGAACCTTTTCCTGGAATGGTCGTCAGAGTTGTCATGCTCAACACCTGACAAAGAAGTTCACAAACTTGTCACCACGTGCTTACGTTGGCAGCACTGTACAAACAACTCGGTAAGGCTTGTAACTTCACCAGACTAAGCACACGGTGGCAAGTTTGGGAACTTCATTGTCAGATACTGGGGACAATGACAGCTCTGATGGCCATTCCAGAAAGAGTTCCAAAACAGCTTTTAAGGGTGGTCAAGGCGCTGGCATCGGTGCACAGCTTCCCAAGGGGAGGACTTCAAAGGTGATCACAGTGCTACTCAGCGATGAGGTTTGTAGCACTTCTTCTAGGATGAGTTCGTGAAATTACCTGTCTGACCTCCTATAGGTGCTATCAGCACAGCACTTCCTTCCTCTCTGCTTCTGCTTTGTCTTGTACTTGGGATTCACCTGGCTAGGAAGAATCTAACGTAAAATAACCGAACGCACCCCTGCACGAGAGCCGGTTTCCAGGAGCGCCGCAGACCTACAGCTTCTAGCCGTCCCATCTTTGAATCCACTCAGTCACCTCTGCCGGCTGGGGCCGCGGCCACAGACAAGCCACGCTCGGGGCTTCCGGCCGGCCAGCGTGAAACGTTCTTCGAGCTGCAGCATGGCCGGAGGCCCTTCCTGCCCGGCCACCCAGCCTTCCCCTTGGCCCTGCACAGGGTCAGGCCTGCACCATGGTCTCAGGGCTCCCCCCAACCCCCGGACTCCTACTCCCTCGCCCTTCATTCTTTACAGGCACTCCCCCCAACACGTTTCCAGCACATCCAGTTCCACCTCGGTGTTTGCTCCTTGGAAGACCCCGACTGACATGTGCTCTGAGGAGCTGGTGGGCTCTACCTGTGAGTGTTCTGAGGGTCGGTGTATCTCAGGTAGTACCACGCAGAATCCACGAAGGTATCCATCGTGTCTGTCTCTCTCCTGGCTGCTCCCCGGCACCTAGGAAACAAATGAAGTTCACCAACTGGTTTCTTTTGAAATATTAATGCAGATTTCCTCTCGCTTTTCAGAAAGCTGCAGCAATCAGTGAGAATTTAAAATGTCAGAAGAACAATGCCACATCCTGAAAAGATAATGTGGTGAAAGCTCTCTTTGTATTATCTGTGACGTAAAGACATTTCCAAAATAAAAGTTTCGGTCCCCAACAATTAAACACCATTATTTTCCACTTCTCTGAATTTAACCTGGTGGGAAATCCAGCAACCTAAAAGGACCAGACAGGAGTGAGTGTCCCTTGTATGCAGTCACTTCTACTTCAGGCATGTCAAGATTGCCTTCGGCCAGTGCCTACGTTATGACACTTAAGAGGCAAATCAATTTTTGAAGAGAAGCCGAAAATCAAATGTAGAGAAATGTTGCTCTGTAAAATGAACTTGAGGTCTAAATCTCTGCTCTAGGGCAAGGGGTGCAGAAGTCCACTGGGGTGACCGCGGGAAGATAAATCACCCCTGAGGCTCAAAGGCAGGGTATGCTGGAGCCGACTCATGCCAGCTTGTGAGAATCAACTGTGAACACCTCCGCCCACTGCTGTGACAGCGATGTCAAGCTGATAGCCTGAAATGAGGCCTGGGTGGGAGGACAGAGACCACAGAAGTCAGCAAACACTGCCCATCCGAAGCCCTGTTCCAGCGAGCTGGGCACTTGGCACCCGCTTACCAACACACCACCGCTAACACAGGCTCCGAACGGAAGGGTGACGAAAGACCTGCTGCTGGAGGAAGGGAATGAAGGGAGAGCCCGGGTGTGCGAGCGGCTGAAAGAAGAAGCAGTGCGCATTCTAGGGATGGAGATGCCTGGGGAGGATTAAGGTCCCCCGGGGCCCGACTGCTGACCCAATTCTGAAGCTCGTTCCTAGGGAGGTGGGCCTACGGGACTGGAAGAAGCAGGTGACAAAAGCTGTAATTTCTGGGCACCCAAGATAGGGTACCCTTAGTCAAGTCTGGCTGAGGAGGGGGCTCAGTGCCCCAAAGACCCCTCAAAGCCTGGACCAGCAGTGGGCGAGTCAGCTATTAACAGGGTCCTTGTGTAACAGTGAGAAGCCAGAGCAGGACGTCACACAGACTCCGGACTCCCCTTTTTAGGCATGGAAGTGGAGCCCACCACCCATCCAAGTGCTGCCCTTTGGCAGTGTGAATCCTTGGGGGTTCATGAGGAGCCCCAAAAGGAAGTGACGGATCTTCTGCTAATTCAGCATGTAGGGGCTTGAGTCTGTTTCTCATGTTTACGTAGAAGGGCTGAGTTTCTATCACGTCTGTGAAGCAGTTCGTCCGGGCTTCACGAGTATCACCAAGGGAGACAGCCACTCCCCACCACCCACTTACTAAGTGGAAGCGGCTGAGCAGAGACAGGAGCCCAGTCTGGGGGGCCTCTCTCAGAGTCCTCCTGCATTTTAGTCAGGGGGTTCCCCCGTGAGCACAGTGGTGGTCCTGGGAGTAGGAGCTCTTCGGAGAGCAGCCTGCTTGCTACCCGCCGTGCTGCTCGGAGACACCGACCTCAACCCTGCATCCCTCGGTCAGAGCCCTGTGACGTGTGAGCAATCAACCAGAGCACAGACGCTATCATGGGAGATAATGAGAAGATGAAGGCGACTCCTTCTCCCTCGCCTAGTGCACGCGCCCTGACCACATGGGAGGAAAAGGCGGGGCTCCGCTGAGGGAAGGAAGAGTCTGGCATTTCCCTGTCAGTGGTCGCGCTGGACTTGAAGACAAGAACATGTTCGCCTGCTGACACTAAAGGCTGGTGACGTGAGGGGCAGCTCGGCCAGCAGGAGGGCTGGAGGATGGAGACCGTGACGTTGTCACCATCATTAGCTCCAACAGTAATAACAAGACCACTGAGTAGCAGGCGCTGAGCCAGATGCTCCACAGCCATGATCTCGCTCACTCCCCGGGAACCCTGGGGGTTAGGAGGGAGATACCACTCATGTCCCCATTTTGCAGATGAGTAACTAGGGTTCGGAGGGGTTAAGAAATCCGCCCAAAGTCTTGGGGCCGGAGAGTAAGGAATCCCCATCTGCTGGGCTCTGGTGCCCACGGCCCCACCACCGTACTGGCCCTCCTGGCTGGGCTGGCTCAGTGGCTCTCAGGCAGCACCAAGGCCTGGGCTCTGCCCGGCAGGAGTGTGCAGCCCGGCCGGGGTAAACCTTCTTCCCATCGAGGCCCCGGAAGCTGCGACTGGAGTGCTGATGGCCACCAACGCCTCTGGCATGGAGGCCGTGTCACTGCTTATTAATGAAGAGGGTGTGCTACTTTCTTCCTGGAGCCACAGTTCTACCTTAAAACAGCCCAGAGCTTGCTATGTCCCTACCTGCAAGCCCCAGCTCACACCCCAAGACTCCCTGCAAGAGGGCTGCTGAGTCCTCGGTAGCGTGATGCCCGGGGCCATTGTGCAGGATTAGGTGTGTTAATTTAGCATTCCGAACAGCCCTTCGAGGGGGTTATTTTAGTTCCTGATAAGGAAACCAAAGCTCAGAGAAGTCAAGTGACTTTCCCAAGGCCACATAGCCACTTATAGGCAGGGCCCGCACTTGAACCCATTACTCTCTGAATCCCCAGCCGTAACTCAGCTCTGTGCTGGCAGAGGACTAACTCATCTAAGACACCCTCATTATGGCCTATAAAGCAGAGAGAGGGCTTCTCCATAGCAGGAAGAAGGAAAATACTAGCGCACGGTTCCGGTTCCTCACTTGTGTCACCCACTGGCACGGCACCATAAGAAGGACACTTGAGACATGCCAGTGAATGCAGAGAACACGGTCCCACTTCCAGACTGGGAAGGAAGGAAACCTGGCATGTTTCAGTGTGCGAACGCACGGAACCCCGCGCCACCTCGCCGGGGTAGCTTCTGCCCTGCTTGTGATAGTTTCCACTGCTACCAGGCACTGGACGGGAAACTGAGGCGCAGAGGGGAAACCTCTGCTCTCGTCCCCAGGAAGCTCTTCGGAACATGAAATGAAAGAGAGCATCTTTTTGGAACCTCCGAGGACAACGTGTGACCTCTCCGACAGCTGGGTCGGACACTCCCGGGAAAGACGTGGACCAGTACCACTGCTCCCGCCAGCTCGGCGAGCGGAGGGGAAGGTGCCCGTTGCAGGGTGGGGCCCACACTCCAGCAACTTCCTCACGGGCCCCGGATCTACAGTACTCTTCCCGGCCTGGCGGGAGTCCTGGAGCCAGAGGGAGCCTGAGACCACGCCGCGTGCCCGGGCCTGGTCTTGGGGGCACGTGGGTGCTTACCGGGGGCAGGAGCAGTTCACCCACTCGGAGGCCGTGGCCAGGGGGGAGCCTCCCTTGCCAGTGAAAGCGGTGATGCTGGGCAAGGTCACGGGCAAGTCCTCCAGGGGCACGGGGACCGGCCCACAGGCCGCGCAGTGGACCATGGGGATGGGCGTGCCCCAGTACCGCTGTCGTGAAACCAGCCAGTCCTTCAGCTTATCACTCGTCACGTCGCCGCCCAGCCTCTTCGTCCGGGCCTTCTGAGTCAGGGCTGCAAACGCATCCTGCCGGCTCATGCCTGTGAACTGAGGGGGCAAGGAGAGAGGTGGTGTTCCTCCCCCGGTAAGAGCATGCTGCTGACCCCGCGCCGCCCCCCGGGACCGCCGTGCTTCCGTGTGGCTCTGCACAGGGCCTCATTATGACGTCCGTGAGCCCCAGCAGCCTCTGCCCTGGTGGGCCCTGTCCTCCCTGAGATAATATTAAAAACTCTGTTTTATGACTGTGGAATAAAGGCAAATGTAATTTTTAATACTAAAAGTTCACTTTCTTCTTCTTAAATTAAAACCTTTTGGTGGGGTCCCTAAAAGCACTGTGCTTTAGGCACTGTGTCCCCTGGGTCATCCGATGGGTAAAGTTCTGGGGCTCTCCCGAGCCTGGCTGCAGAGATCATCAAACATCAGCATTGAGCTGCCAGTCAAGAACTGCATATTTTTTAATGACTACTCCTCTGTTGGGGGGAAAATATCCAGAGAGGAAAAAGTCAATAGCACCCAAAAGCAGAAGGAGCTCAGTCAAGCAGGGGAACATCTCGGCAGGCTCATGTCAAGGTCATGAACTCGGAAGTGCGTTCTCAGGCTCAGGCCCCAGGGCACCCACCTCGGCCGAGCCGCGCAGCCGCTCCGTGCCATCAGGCAGAGTCTCGATGACTTCGGAGTAGGGCAGGCCCAGGCTTTGGGCTAGCATGGCATCCTCAGGGCTGGTGCAGGGAATTCCTACCGAGAGGGGAAGAAACACAAAACGCCAGGTCACAAAATAACGGACAGCACTGACACAGAGCTGTGGCTTCTTACAGTACGCTCGCTGGTACAGAGAACTGCCTTGGAGCAAGCCGCCACTCTGACACGACCAGTGTCCGTTGTTTCCTTTAAGTCTTTCCCTTTGCTTAGCCTCATTAAAAAAAATAGTTGTAATTCTAAAACATAAAATGTTGGGTGCTTTTTGTCACTGAAGTAGTACAGCCCAAGCACCTGGGGAGGCCCCTGCTTTGAACTCCTGTGGGGACAGGGGACCGTGGTGCTCTCCTGAGAAGCAGGGCCACCTCCCCCAGGATTTCCTAGCGCCCTAGAAAAAAGTCACTCAGTCAGGAAGTCCAAGGCTGGCGACAGTGTTTCTTCCCAGAGGCAACAGTCCGTTCCAAACATTTCTTCTCCAACCCACATGTGCCCTCGAAGAGCCGGAGCTGGGCAGAAGCAAACCACTCACCGGAGGGCCAAGGCCCGCTGTTTCGGCTTCAGTCACAGAAGCAGGCCTTTCCATCATTGGTTCTGTAGGGTTCCTCCTCGGCACAGTTAACATTCTAGACTTTCTGCGGGGGTTACTGTGTGCATTGTAGCATGCACTGGTGAGCAGCATCCCTGGTCTCCATAGTAGCAGCCAACCCTGTCCCCCAGTGATGACAAACCAAAATGTGTCTGAAATTGCCACATGGCCCCTGGTTGGAAACGCCTGCCATAGGGTGTCAATGGTCAACACTGCTGACATCCTCATAGACACAATATGTCTGTGCCACTGACAGAGACAAAACTTAGGGTGATACACAAGACGCTTAAGTCACATTTCGAAAACAGCCTCTCTTGGACACGTTGCCCTAAGAGGGTGATTTAAGGTTTGGGAGACAGGCTCTAAAGTTCTGTGGTAAGATGGAAAGTTCCATGGTGTTCCAGCTGAGATGACTGACGGAAAGCACCTAATGAAGCAAATAAATGTTCACGGTGGACTTGAACGCTGACGAGAGAAGGCAATCGGCAAGCAACCAATATTCCTGAGAAGTGCTCCGGGGCAAGAAAGGGGGTGAGTCCTTTACCACAAAAGGGCGTGGTTTGGAGTAACTAGGAGTGACAGTCCAACGTAGATCCTGTGACAGGTAGATCCTGTGGCTCCGGGCCTCGGTATCGGCCCCATGGGGCCCAGGACAATGCGTGCCCTGTTTGTAACACGCAGGTGAGCGAGGAGGCACAAACGCTGCTTTATCTCTGGCTTAGTTTTCCTTCTGTTCTTCTTGGGGGGCGAGAGACAGTGACTTAGAAAATGTTCATTATGTCACTGTGGGAAAGCAAAACGAGAGGAGAAATGAGTTTCCATGCACACCTATGACAGCAGATTATTTTTCCTTTAGAACTCTCAATATTGTGCTGGTACTTCAACTCAAAATACCAAAAGGGAAAAAAGAAAAGAAAAGAAAAGAAGCCAAATCAACGAGGGCTTCCCTCACTGTTTACCTTGGGTAGTCAATGAATTTTACTGATCATCACAATGCACAAAAGCAATGGAAGGAATGATCTCCTTTAAGCAACATATTTCGCGGTTTACAGTGCCAGAAGAGAATGACCTGAACGGCTTAGTGGATTTTTCCGTGCTGGTGTTTCCTCAAATCACTGCCAAAAATGGATCGGAGAATGGTGCCGAAACCCACGACCTGTGTGCTGGGAAATGGGGCGCGGAAATCACGTCCCCTGCAGGGCTCTGGCACGTTGGAGCTGGGCTGCAATCTACAGCAGGCAGGCTGAAAAGGGAGAGCTCGGCGGGCGTGGGCTGTCGTCCCTGGGTACAGTGACAGACGTGCCGTGAGGTGACAGTCGTTTAGAGCCCGCACGAGTGAATGAGGGTATCCAACGCACGGTTCCGAGTCGGCCTCCGCCCTCACTGCGGCTTCACGCTCCTTTCCTTGAGAGGCTCAAGTTCGCCTGCTCTACTCCGCCTTCACCAGCTCCCCGATCGCCCGTGCGGCGAGCCCCCCTCTGCGGCTGCCGCTGGTTCTGCGAGTGCTGAACGCGGGTGCTCAGCGCAGCTGTCTGTCCCACATCGCAGGGACGCGTCTCACCGACGGGCTCTATGGCAAGCTCCCGGGGCCAGCCGTCCTTCCCGTCATGGAGCCAGCGGTCGGCGCTTTCACAGCGACCGGCTGGCATGTGGATCCAAAGCCTGCTACACACGTTATCCCGAGGACATTTTAGTAGCTACTCACCGACTTTTGAATCTAGGGAGCCCTCCAAGTCAGCTCTGGCCAAGATAACGACAGGGACCTCCTGGTGGGTGAGCATGTTCAGAGCCGTCACAGGCGTGAGGCAATCTGAAAAGGAGAGTGCAGAACTGTGGACGCCAGTCACCTGGGGCCACCCGCGTCTCCAGGGGGACAGGTGAGAAAAATAAGCATGAGAACTGTGTTTTGTGCTAACTACTAAAGACTGTGCTCTCTGAAGGTGTTAATAGATAATCCACCCAGTGGAATGTGAAAAGATGAAACAAACACACTAAAATGCTCCTCTGTGCTAATAATCAAAGACATGAGAACGGCGTTTGTATTTCCCAGGTGGTGGAGGGAAGCCATTCCCACCCTCCCCTCTGCCTTTTGAAAAACACCCCGAATGTAGAGAAGAATGAGCAGCACGGTAAAACCAGCAGGCGTCTGGAATTCCACGGCGCAACGCTTGGGGACGGAAGAGGATGGAAGACTAGAAGATGACCGAGCAGCGCGTCCCAGACATACAAAGACCAAATGGCTTCTCCCCACAGAGAAGACACTGGAGGCTGTGCTCCAGCAGAAAGGGGCAAATCGAGGAAGAGACGAACGCAGGATCCGGGAAATGGAGTCTGACAGAGCAGAGGGGATTGGCTAACTGTAGAACAAAGACAGAGGGAAACCCTGGTGACAGATGTGGGGCAGAGCCCTGGCGCATGACGCGCCAGATGGCCCCAGGAAGCAGCTTCAGGATCCAAAGGGGACCGATTCATTGCCTGACAGGTTGGAATGTGGAGAAAACTGTACCGAGAGAGTTTTAAGGCACTTTTGGGAGGGGGTGGGAAGACTTAGACAAAGGACACAAAACTAAAGAAAAAAATGAGGACATACAAACTTCAGGGAAAAAAGAAATCAGGTAAGAAGGAAAATGGAATCACAGTATACCGGCTCAGTTGTGAATAATATTTATGTGGTCATAATAAAACACTTCGTTTGGAATTATCCAAGCAGGGTGGCATTTGCAATGAAGCTCGTCACAATTACTGCGGCACAGGGACAACCCGGGCATCCATGAGTCTTCACTAAGTACACGAGGGCTGTCCGGAAAAAACCCAGCCAGAAATGCCTGCTTGTCACACTGCATGGCCGAATGCTTTCCGGACGGCCCTCGTGTGTAGAACTGGGAGCACGAGGACCCAAATAAAGTCCCCGAGGACGAAGGGATGGGAGGACGAGCTCAACTAGCGAGTTCGCTTGAGCTTACTGTAACACAGGCAATTGACAAGTTATCATGCTGCACGTTAATACCTACCCAGCCGCATTTGAAGACTTTATACAATTACCTAAAATATGTTTTACAAACCTCAAAGTTAAAATAAGCCTGGGGGCTAGGATTCATTTTTCAAAGAGGTAAAAGACAGGCTCTGTGTACATGGGAGGCAGCGCTGATCTTCCTGCCTCTTGAGTGTCAGGAAGACAGGAAGGGCTACGGTGGGGATGGAGGGAAATGCAATGGTCATGGGTCTGCACGGCTGCGGGAGCACCCCCGGCACCACGCCTGAGGGCTGACACGTCTCAAAGTGGAGACCCCTCTCTTCTGGTTCCGTACTGTCCCGCCTCGAAGCAGAGGGGTCCTGTGTGAACTCTGCAATCACGGCAGGATGCTACAAGGAGGATACAAGGTGAGGGACGGAGGAGCAGGAGTGGACGTCACTAGCGCGTGTCTAGGACCGGTGAACGAGAGACAGCAGCGTCGGTGTCTTATACAGACACATGCAGGTCGGTTCCAGAGAAACAGCCTGTGGTGCAGACTGCCAACTGACTCCAGCTCTGACTCCCCATCTGACTCAGCAAGGGGATGTTCAGCCGGACACAGGGCTGCACAGCTAACGGCAGCATGCACAGCGTCCCGGGCTCTCAGGGTGGCCACGAGGCACACGCAGAAGCGACTCCCAGTTCATGCTCTCAGGGAGAAGGAGCAGGCCTCTGGATGCAGGTGACAGGCAGAGCATCTTAGAACACACAGGTCAGAACAAGGTCCCAGAAGGGCAGAGCAGGAAGAGAGACAGCCTCAGTCCTGTCTGCCTCACAACGTGGATGTGTCACACGCACTCTAAGTTTCACGTGGGCAAGAAATAAACTTCTGCCTTTTAAAATCACCATTTTTCTAGGACTCTGACATAATGTTTTAAGAAGGTTTACGAGTTGTGTTGGGCCGCATTCAAAGCCGTCCTGGGCAGCATGTGGCCCGTGGGCCATGGGCTGGACAAGCCTGTGCTGTGAGGATGGCAGCAGAAACAGTCTGGTTACAGAACAAACTACTGTCGACAGGACTCGCTCCCTCGCCCTTTTATCCAGCCCCCATGCTGATACTATGGAGACAGAAGATTGACAACAGTGAGCTATAAATTATTGAATGTTCCGGGGCTTCCAGGAGGCGAGGTTCCTGCCCTCTGATGTGTCAACAGCAAAAGGGTTCTAAGCACCCTCTCGGGTGACCTCACTTACCCTTTTGGCAGAAAATGTGCTGTGCAGACCACTGGTGACTCAGAGTTGTAATGGGTCGTCCCAAAGGCCTAGGGTGTGACTATTTTCACACTAGGACATAAGAAAAGACTCCAGGAAAAGCCAGAGCAGCTTCTAGAACTCTGACAATATTTCTCTCTTGAGGCTTTTTATGGCTTCTAGTTCCTATCAAGTCAGAGCTTACATAACATGACTGAAGTCAGAGGAGGTCGGCTGAGAAGAGGAGCCAGCGTCAGTGGTCATGGAAACTCGACTTCAAGAACTCCATGGGGAAGGACTTGCTTTTTGCTCTTAAAGGAATCTGAGCCGAATTATGTGATGCTGAGCAAAAACCAGTATGTTTAGTCAATAACGTCAGCAACCCAGTCGGTCAAGCCAGAAATCAGGAAGTCGTCTCTGCCCTTGCTGCCTTCCAGAGACTTCTTAGAGCTGTTTCCGCCCCTCTATCCCGACGACAGCTGTTCTGTGGCCTTGGCCATCTCCTATCTTAACTCGCGGGGTAGGCTGGTGCTCCCGCCCCACTCCGCCACTCACGCGCCCCCCTGCCCACGTGTCACTGTCCTCCTTGGACTCAGTCACAGCTGGTGATGCCATGACCTCCATGGTCACTACTTTAAGAGGCGTCACCCTCCAAACCTCACATTTGAGGAAAAGCTGCCGCTTGCCTGATGGGAGCCAGATGGCAGTGGTAAGTGATGACAGTGACACACCGTTCAGGTTTAAAATGCGACCTCAAAGGCCAAAGGAGACGTGAACCCACATTCATTTTAATTCCCCTTTTGGGGAATTAAAGCTGCGTTCCACTCAAAGCCATTGGGCCTTCCGTGACTCATGCCACATGTCCACACCCAGAGACCATTAACCGAGAGACTTTCAATAAACGGAGACGTCTGCGAAAAGAACGTTTCCACTCTGAAAAGGAGAACTGGAAAGTTCCTAGCCACGTGCAACGCTCCATTTGGAATTATTTCAGTGATGATTTTTTAACAAGGGAGAAGGATGCTAACAAGCCATTTAGAGCCAAAGGAGATGACCAGGCCAGTCAGATGTGCTGATGCCCACACGGTCGGGGGGTCACGGCTCTCTGCGGATGCTAAGATTGTCTCTTACGTGCGAAAATGCTCTGAATGTATATGGTGCCTTTCACGTCAGGAGCTCCATCTTTTGTAACTTATTAGCTCATTAATCCCCTTATAATACTACATTTTAATTTGTGTCCCCAAATTAACTATAAGAAAAAAATCTAAGGGCTAGGTGTTTACATTTGTTAGTTTTTTAATTTTAGAAATTATTCGACTATCATAGCCCTGAACCTCGAAATGCCCATGAAGGTGAAAACTGAAAGTTTTCCCTTTAAACTACACAAATAAAAAAATTTTTTTTGAGTAAGTGGAAAGTAAAATTGAAAGAGACAGCTACGTTGGACTTTACAAAGACACATGGGAATTTTAACTCAAAAGATTGTTTTTCTCAATTTCAACATATAACAGCAAAAGAGGGGAAACCAGACGTGACGTGTGTCGGTGCCAGAGCGAAGTGCATGGCTCTCCTCTGTCAGGACGCCCGGCAGGCAGGACTGCGGAGCGTCAGCTCCGTGTGCCCGAGTGCTTGGCACGTGGCAGGCTCTTAGTAGTGCTCAGTGACTTGAACCCTGGCTTTAATGTTTTAAGGAAACAGTCAGAAGCCTTAAGTAGAGGTAAGCTGTGATGACACTGTCTATCCTTCCAACCTGACATCATGAAACCTTTCATTCTGCTTATCTGATGGAGAGCAATTCTTAAAGAACTTCCTATCACCATCTAAAACATTTTTGTTAGTTAAACAATTCAAATAGAGCCCAGTAACTCAGGCTGGGTACTTTGGGTTTAGTTTACGAAAAGAGAACAAGTGTGAGGTTTTTATAGCAGTATCTACGTTTCTCCGGAGACCGCCCTCTAATCGATAGGGTACTACCTTCTGCCTGCCCAGGATCCACAACCCCTTCCTCTGGGAAAATGCTGAGTTTGATTTGCAGAGCTACCCCTTTCTCATTGGTTAGAGTCTTGATGGTCTGTCAGGAGAGGAGAGGTACCTGGTCTTCCCCTGGTCAAGAAAAAGCCCCCCCCCCCCACCCCAGTTACAGCACTCAGACCCCTTTCCCTGCAATAGGAATCTCAAACCAAGTGGCCCAGGTGCTGAGGGCTAGGTGAGAGCAGACCCCTCCATCAGTGGCACCCAAGAGGCTTAATTTGTTCTAGCTGCCGAGACTCCCACGGCTGCCTGGTCCAAGTCTCCCTCCAGACTGGTTCTTCAGTGGCTCCTCTGGTCAGCAAGCTTCCCACTGCCTTCCATTATGGCCCCTGGCCCCTGGGTTGGCCACGGGTAGATTCTGTTGCTTGCAGCCGCAGAGTCCTGACTAAGGCACACGCATGCCCCACATCCTCCCTGACCAGTAAGACGTGCTCTGCCAGCTCCACGGCAGCGTGATCCAGTCACTGAAGACCTGCACTGAGCAGGACACTGCTTGTGTGCTCAGATGACCTCGTGAAGTCTCTAAAATACTAACATTAAGTGGCTGACAATGCTTCCTCTCATTCCCAGTGGCTTCCTTTCTGACCCTGTCAGCACAGTTTTATTTGATGATGGAATCATAAATGGAGCAGAAGATCTATTCCTATCAGAAAAAGAGTTTTAAATTGAGGTTATATTTAAGGAAAAGAGTTGAGCTTTCAGCTAGAAACTCAAAAAGCAGACAATGTAGTAATTCAGAGAGAAATCAGGAAGTAGCTTAACATTTTCAAAGCTCTTTTTTCTCATGTTTAAAAAAAAGGTCAGATTAAGGTGAAGAGCAAATCACACGTGACACGTGTGAAAGACAGTGAACTCTGTGAAGCCCCGTCCAAATGCCAGGCATCAGCCGGCCCTCCCCTCGCCCTGGCCTTGGCCTTGACTTGCCAGCTCACCTTCGCCAGGGACCAGTGCCTTCCGCAAGGCTTCCTTCAGAGAGCTATGCCCATGCAGGAGCATGTGGCCGGGAGTGATCGCGACATGGGAAGTGCCATAGATGGCCTCAGGGGTGGCCGTGTAGGCAGTCAGCTTTTCTCCCGTGACTTGCCCGTCAACCTGGTAGGAGAAAGACAGAGGCGTTTCACTCTCCAGCCTTCCTTCTGGGCTGCCGTGCTCCCCAGTGACACCCCCTTCTTCCTGCCCCCGTCAACTCCATACGGTGGGGACAGTTCCTGCTGCAGGGGCCCCCGACGGCCACAGGCAGGGGTCGGGGGAGCCCCCCGCCGGGCCGGGCCAGAAGGCGGTCGAAGCACGCTCAGAAAGAGGCCGTGTTCGCGGGTCAGAAATAACTTTCAATGCCAGACTGTTTCTGTCCTGAGAAAGGGGCTGTCATTTCCCCGGGGATGTAAGGGACAGTACAAAGCAGGCCAGCATCTACTCTTCCGGAAAACCCATCATCAAGGTTAATGGCATTTTGAAGAGGAGAGAAAGGCCGGCCCGAGCTGAGCTCGAGACCGAGGGCTCCCGGGGCCGGTCACGCGCCCTTCCAGGAGGAAGCATACGTGGGGCACACGCTGACCGCTGGCTTGGGGACAGGCTCGGGGACACAGAGCGGACAGGGGTGTCCCTCACACACTCACTCAAGCGCATTCGTAGTGCCAGGGATGCATGAGGTGCTCAGGGCCTCGACAGAACCAATGGTCCACACAACGGCCCGAGTTCATTTAGGTGCCACCTACAGAGCCAGGCACCTGAACAACGGAGTGTCCCCTGCCCTGAGACACCCCATTTTCAAGTGGGTCCAGGAATGAAATGGAAACGTTCGTAATGAAGACATTGGGCAAGGGAGAGAACGTAGAAGACAGTCCCTGAACGGCAGTCTCGTGGCTCAGACCCACACCCTTCATGCTGGTTGAGAAGCCAAGGCCTTCAACGTGGGACCAGTCCCTGTCTCATGCAGAGGACCCCAAATGACCCCGAGAGTCTGAACAAGTCACACTGGACTGCATTTCAACTTCTCCGAACAACGTCCCCGTCCGTGAAGACACAGGGAGAAGTCTGAGGGGCGCCTTCCCGAGCAGGTGGGCCTCCAGCGGTGACCTTTCAGCAGTGGGTGCCCTCTGAGTCCTGGGTGAGCACACTGTCCTCGGCAGCTCTGTCTGTCTAGTAGATGGTGTCGGAGAGCGTCAGCTCCCTCAGCCTTTACGCTGCTTTGTGATAGGAACCCCTTTGAGAATACGTGCAGTAAGAGCTATGGACCCACTGTTCGGAAAAATGTCCACACAAACATTTTGCATATGCTTCTGGGGGGTTCACGGACCTCCCCAAAAGACCCTCTATCTCTGCACTGTCCAATACGGTCACTAGAGCGACATGCAGCTAGCACGGGCTGTAAGTGTAAAATAGTAGTGGACTTCGGAGGCTCTCCGCCACAGCGAGAGCGTAAACTATTTCCTTAACGAATGCTTTTTTCTTATTGATCACATCTTGGAACAATTATATCTTGAATATAATGGGTTGAATAAAAAAAATCCTTTAAAATGAATTTCACCTGTTTCTTTGCAGTTTAAAATGTGGCTACTAGAACATTTGAAACTGTGCACGAGACTCGCAATCTTTCCCCTGGATGGCAGTGCCATGCTGTCCCCAGTCGCCGGCCTCTTCCATGAGTCCTAATAATGTGCAAGGGGATGTGGGAGCATTAATCGCTGGAAGGCTACTACTTGATCACCTTTAATGTGAAGTCCAGATGGCAGCCCACACAGTCCCCGATCCAGTGCGCCTGCATGCCTTTTATTCCATACCATTCTGGAAGGTCTGCCAACGCGTCCTGCATGGCCTGTGTGAATGAGAGGAGAACAGAGAGCTAGAAGCACAAAGCCTGAGAAAACAAATGATTTGGGGCTTGCGAAGGAAGGCTAGGTGGGGACAGAGGAGGCTCTGGCGTTTGCCCTCTGCTTGTGCACTTGTCAATCAGAGGCGCCCAGAACGGTTAGAGGCGGATGTGCTCTCACGACCCGGCTTAGAGAGATGGTTCCGACCAATTCTCTACTCTGTGGGCCACGGCTTCACAGAAGGAAGGAATTAACAAGGAAAGGCCACAGCTGACGTCTGTGATGAATGTGGTAAAGGCAGTGTCTCCCACAGACCGGGAACTGAACAGGAAGTTCAAGTTCACGCATATTGAAACTCTAAGATAAGCCATTCCTGGGTATGGGTGTTCTACATCTCACCTACATCATATATAAAAAATCATGTTACATCTTTGCAGCTGAAAAATAAAAGTCAGTTTGAACTGTAAAGGAAACATCACATTGATTTGTATAAACATTTGCTATTAGAAGTGCACATTCATTTTCATTGTTATTTGCCTACTTTTAATGCTACATAAAATGGAGGCTTTTCAACAGATTTTTCTCTATGGCCTGAAGCACATGCCAGCCCTTAGCTGTTTGTAATGTGAAGAGTCTAATTTAAAGTTCCTGACTGTATAGGCAACATAACGATGCTTTATTTGTCCAGTGTGTTATAATTCACAAGGTGCTTTTACACACCCCTTCCCGCACACCCTGGTTAGGGAGCTCACTTTCAGGTCTGTGAACTTGCAACGAGCAAGGTTACAGCGTTCTCATGCAAGGCTGTGGGAGGGGACGTGAGAGCACCATGGCCAGATGTACTAACGACTTTCTTTCCGCCACACCGCAGGCATTCTTATTTGTCCTGTGCCAAACGACACAGAACGTTTTCTACGAGGAAATGGCACGCGGTGTCTCAATTAGGAATGACTCCCATGTCGAAGTTACCATGTCCCCGTCAACTTCAATTACAAGACGGCCACTGAGCTCCTGCACAGAACACACTGCATTTGGTGAAATAAATGGGGCAGGAACTTGGAGCACACAGAACATGTCAAATCGTCCCTGAGCAGCCCTTCAGCCTAAACCCAGAAACCTGAGGGGCAAAAGAGCCCAGGTACCTCAACAGATAAATGGTAAGAAAAAGAAACAAAGAGGGAAACTTGCAGGTTAAGACACTTAAAAGACATAATCAAATGAAAAACGGGAGAGTAAAAATAAACTGCAGTGTCTAGGGAGGCACATGTTAGAGAAGTGGAAGGAAGTGATTATTCCGAAAGTTAGAGGAGTGGACACTTTGAGGGAAAGGCGGGTGGTGGGCTGTTGGGATGGGGCAGGTGGAGGGCTCCGGAGTGCTAGCAAAATTCAGCACCTTGACCTATATGACAGCTGCATTAAAGTGCAGACACTCCTCACTTGACGCCTGAGCTCCCTTCTGACGACTAGGCTGTCAAGCAAATTGGTCGATGAGCGAGGAGCTTAAAGGCAGATGTCTCGTGGGGTGTCGTGGCACCATAGGGTATGTCGTTTTCAACGACATCACACAACACCACACTTCTAAACGAGATATGTGCTCTTGTGTGACTGCGAACACACTGTGCAGTGAATACTAACGGACTGTGGGAATGAGACCAAGACTGAGAAAGGGGGTTCCCAAGACTCACACATGCCAAGAAAGGGGAGTCCCGGCTGGAGAACGGGACGTCAGTCCCAGCGGTCCTAAAACGAGTAGGTCATTAAGTGAGGAGTGGCTGTAATTCAATAAGCTATATATTTGTTTTATATGGTTATGTGCACTTCATTTTACGACAAAAAATGTAAAAACAAAACGCAAACTTACGACTAAGTTTGGTATTGTGTTAACCTAAAAATAAAAGGGCCTTTCACAATGAGAGGCAGCAAGGACTTATTGAGATGGACAAGAACAGCTATCTGGGAATTATTAATTTAGGCACAAGGCCAAATGATGTCCCCAAATAGCTATTCTTCTTGGTCTCAATAGGTGAACACACTGCCGACTATGAAGGGACCTCAGGTGGCCTCACCTTCATGACTGGCGTTCCCTGGCACCAGGTGTGGGACCCCATCAGCCCCTTTTGTGGTCTGTGCTGCCCAAGACGGACTGCTGTCCCTCTGACAGTGCAGCCCTCTTAGGTGCCCAGACCTCCCTCCCTGTTGCAGAGATCCAATGCCTCTATCTGCGATTGGGAGGAGTTCCTCCCTGGGGGAGACAGCTGCCTCGGGGACTGGCAGGGAGGGGGCAATGCAGGAGCCCCATGAGTCCGGTTCCCGATGGGAATCAGGTCATTGTACGACTATAAAATGCATTCTTTAGTCGATAAACACAAGTTTCCAAAAGACAAAATAATTTCTGAATGAATCCCAAAAGAAATGTTGGCCATCTGAGCAGGACCTCTAAAATTTTTACTGTTTGTCTTGCCTTAAACCCGAAGAGGTATTTCAAAGCATCTAATAACTCAATGCTCAGAAATTTGGCAAAATCAGAAGTCTAAAAAGATTCGCTAAGCCTCAGTAGTTCTCAAGGCCTTTTTCATTTTTAAGTTAACAGTTGTCTACAGGTCCTAACTCTTAACCCCACAAGGCTCCTAGGGAGCCTGTGACCTCTCTGACTCAACTGCACACGCCCCGTTTTCCTGTATATCCCAGCAGGCCTGGAGCCTAGAACTGAGCTCATTAAATTCCCATTTATTTTCCTCAAATCAAGGGAGAGAATCAGAGATGGAACCACATCTCCAGGCACCCAGGAAGGCATCTGCAGACACGCCCTACGTACCAGGCACTTAGACGTGTGTTGCCTCATCTCACCTTCACAAGAGCGCCAGTCAAGAACGTAGTTGTATCTCTACCTCACAGGCGGGGCATCAAGCCTCAGAAGCTCCCCCTAAGTCACCCAACAGCATGGGGCGGAACCGTGAAGGCAGCCCTGGAAACGAGGTGCAGCTGACTCCCGAGGCACACCCGTCCCCACAGCCTGCGACGCGGTAACCACCGTCCAATAGCGGGGCTTCCGGTCAGCTTCCCCAAATCGGGACCTCAGACGGAGTCGGCTCGTCCTTCCCTTATTTAGAAGGGGCACTCAACAGAGATCTGCTTGCTTCTATTGTCTTATTCATGTTTTTATGGTATTCCTAGAAAGAAGACTCTGGTTGTAGAGCCAGAGGGCTGAGGTTGTCATCAATACGTCCCCTCCGTAGAGATGAGGACACAGAGGTCCCCAGAGGTTTAGCCATCTGCTCAATGCCACTTAGCTAACTGCAGCCGGGCCGAACTCTCAGGGCTCGGAGCTCACTCCTCAGCCCTCATTTAACTACCACACACGCTCCTCATTGCTCCTCTCCCCAGGGGTGCAGGGAACCTCTTGTTCGGCTTGCCCAGCACCTCAAGTCTCCTCTTTCTCAGGAGGAATTGCAAGATAGGTGAGTGGCGGGGCCCCATCTGTGGAAGCTTGAAGTGGGTACTGTCCCCGTCTCATTCTCCTGTCAGAGTTGACCAGCGTCACCAACCACAGGCTCAGTACAGTCTTGGGACAGTCTTTGACCCAGGAGCACAGGGTCAAATGGCTTAAATGCCATACCTGAATGGAGAGGCTCGAGATGCTGCTGGGAGCAACAGCTGCACTGTTTTAACCAGCCCACTGCGGCGACCAGATCTGCGCGGTACCCTTGTTCTCCCGGACTCCTGCCTGAGTCCCGGTCTCCAGCCCTCCCGTCCCCCCCGGAGGAGCCTGATTCTCTTCTGCTCAAGTCCTGTGGCTGAAGGTAACCAGAGTACCTTTAGGTTGTCCGCAACCAAGCTCCCTAACTACAATCAATTTAAAAAGTTCCACCATCCTGATGTATATTAGCTGAAACTGTATATCTTGATGTAATCATAACAAAAGTGTAAAATCTTGAATATATTAATTATACATACTACATATAATTAATATACTATATAATTATGTAGTATATTATACTATAATTATATATGCTATATAATTAATATACTAATAATATGTTAATAAGCAGTAAATCAGCTGTGTCCAACCTTTCAGCTTCCCTGGGCCACAATGGAAAAAGCATTGTCCTGGGCCACACATAAGATACACTAACACTAACGATAGCTGATGAGCTAAAAAAGGTCCATGCATAATTTTTGTAATAAAATCAGAGGGAACCCAATATGTAAGAGCTGAAAGCTGAGCTATTCTAGATGCCCTGCTCTCTCTTTAAAGCCCTCTCCATCCGCTCTCAAGGCTTTGGCCCACTTTGGAAACCATTCATTTATTGAGGTCCCCATATTTAATAAGTGAAAAAATGGCTCACTCAATCAAGTCAACAACAGACCCAAAACAACGCATTACCCACATCTTCGGATGGCCCGAGACCTCCGTGCTCAGTGTTCCAGCCTCTGTATGCAGATTAAACAAAAGACAACCTCTCCCAATGCAAAACCTAGAAATTACTAATATCAGTGGGCTTCCCATTCCATTTTTACAAATAATTCCTGTACTTAATGCTCACCTGAAGACAAATTGTCAAGTTGCCCTGTGATGATGGTTTAGCACAGACGGAAGCACTGTGGTTCACACAAAGGCCTTATAATCACTTCACTAGGACAGGGACACCATCAGAATGAAGGTGCTTCAGGAACTCAAAACAGCTGTACGCCATGTCTGAATGTGAGCTGATGATTAAGGACATGAACTCACAGGAAACAGGCTGGAGCAGACATCCAATCAAAACAGCTTTCGCAGTACAAAATGTAATCAGGAACAAGAAAGAGAAAGATTTAAAGCTAAAAAGCTAAGGATAAAAAGAGGATTAGATATAACATGGCTAATCTGACTTTTTTTCCAAAGAAGCAAAAATAATGCCAGGAATGAATCCATTCTCCCCAAGAGAAGACCCAGTACATGAGCTAGGGCAGTGGTTCTCAACCTTCCTAAGGCCGCGACCCTCTAATACAGTTCCTCATTGTGGTGACCCCCCCATAAAATTATTGTCGTTGCTACGTCATAACTGTAATATTGCTGTTACGAATCGTCATGTAAATATTTGATATGTGTTTTCCGATGGTCTTAGGCAACCCCTGTGAAAGGGTCGTTCGACCCCCAAAGGGGTCACGGCCCACAGGTTGAGAACTGCTGAGCTAAAGAATTAAGAACCAAGTACAACAGGATAAGTGAGAATTCCAGAAGATGTGCTTTTAAAACCAGGATACATTTTAGAAGACCTTAGTTAAAAAAGGTTAGGCAAACTAAGAAATCCAGACCTTTCAGAACAAGTGGAATTATCAGCTACTAAGAAAGGAGCTGAGAAATCAGAACCCCAAGAATCAGACACAGATTTGAGACGGAAGGGAAGAGACAAATTTAATAATTTCATTTAAACGGATACTTTTAAAAAGCTTAACATTCAGCCTACTTCTGAATCACTGTGATTTGATTAGCAGTTACTTTTGAATTGCAATTTGTATATATTTTTTCTTAAAACCTTTTCTTGTTGCCAAGATTTATTTTTCTTTTAAAAATCACTTCAATGCAACCACTCCAAAGATACGGTGCATATTTGAGCTCAAATAAAGGCAAATCAATTCTGAAGGCAAGGCAAGTAAGGTGTTTGAAAATCTTAATGTCCCCTTTAGAATATTCTAGAGGAACAAACTTTCTCTCTCATCCCAGTCTCGTTCTACTTCGGCTCTGGCATGAGGTTATGCACCAAGATTTATACATTTAAAATCTCATTTGGCAGGATGCTTGCCTCCCTATAATAGCCCTACCTTAACCTCTCTTTTGTCATGTTTTATGCATTTCTAGCAAAATCCATTTGTTTGGCATCTCAGTGTAACACATCTATTTACACATGCAGTTGCGATGACGTCAGTGTCTCAGTTCCAGTGAAGGTGCTGTTGGCCCAGGAAGGAAATGATCAGTTCTGAACAAGGCATCCTGACGTGTGACTGGCCAGCAGGACGTGGGTTCACCAGACGGCAGGGGCGAAAGGAGAAGAGGCGCAGCCAGCCGCGCACAGTCCAGTGTGCCGCTCAGAGCCCGGCGAGGGCCAGGCCGAGCGCTGGTAAACAGCTTCCACACGGCTGGGACGCGCTTTCTGCGTGCGACAGTCAGGGTGGCCCCATGAGCGCACTCGGTGGGGGAGGATGTGGTGAGCGAACCGGGAGCTGCCGTGGCGGCCCAGCTGGCTCATCCATCTGCCCGTGCGTGAACTCAGGCCTCACCCACCAGCCCCTTCTCCCCGCTGACCCGGTACGCCACCTGTTCAGCAGCAGAGCTGCTCTAATTCCACTGACTTCCAAGAGATGGTGACCACGGGCTGAAATGTCACCGCCACACTCCTAAAAATGCAGCGGACAGAGACCAAACTCTCCTAATGACAGAGCCACCCGTCTGATGAGATGGCTTCTGATTCCCAGAGGCCACCCATGTCATCCCACTGCCCCTGGGTCACAGGAGGGGGAGGGAGACCTTAAACGGTACACCGTGGGCATCGTCACACTCAACCTGGTGTGCACACCAGGCTACTTCTGCCCGACGAGGCGGAGTTATTCCGGGAAAGCGGAGTCCTGGGAGGAAGACTGAAAACTTTCATTGGGCCAATCAAAAACATAACAAAACAAAACCAAAATGGAAACAGCAGTCCCAGGGGACACTCTGCTCAATCACCTTCAAGGTGAAAGCCTGCCTAAAAATTAAAAAGTTGCGAGACCACAAGGCCATCTTTCTCCGAGACACTGAGGTCTGAAGACGACGTGTAAATAAATGCCAACACAATCCTGCTGTTAGGCTGGGTTGTTTTATGATGATCCAAACGATAATAATCATGGTGGAACTTTTGAAAAAGATAGAAAAGGAGGAAGAAAGTAACAATTACACAAATCAACTTAAGAACCCAGGGAGATCACCATGAACAGTTTGTCTACATCCTTCCATCCTACTTACAGCGCATCTTCCACTGATTCTAAGACGCTCATGTGTTCCCACAAACTCTGAAACTGGGGCATGTCTTACCACCAACGGTGCCTTTGACGGACAGCACTTTTCTTTCTAGTGGAGCACAAAATTTAAAACCAATGATGTGTCAGAACTGATAAAACACGGCATGAGTGTGTATACTTGTGCACACATCTTTACCTAGTTAAGATCATGCTGTTACTATATTCGTTTTAACTGAGTTTGCATTTTACCTGTGTGCACAACTTATTACGGCCCCAGAAAGGATTAAATCTCTATTTTGAGCAAAGCTGACGCTTCGAGTTAGCCACCCTGGGAACGTCAGAAAATAAGTACAGAAATGGGAAGATACTGTGGAAAACTGTCCCTTTCTCTAAGAACCTGTAGTCACTATCTCTTGGTATTGTCGAAACCAAAACCATACAGGAGACTCTCAGGGAGCTGGCACCCAGGCCGGATAAATGCAGAAATTTCTTCAGTTTTTTTTGCTGGTTGCTTGAGAATACTGGTTGTTTGAGCTCTGGTTAACGGAGTCTACTGTGTAGTGTGGCTGTGTGTACTGTTAGTGATGGTTTCCTCAACAGCAGGGGCAGCCACTGTCCCTCTCATTGGTCTCCAGGCAGCTGGGCTCGGACGGCCCTGGGTAAGCAGAGTGTGACAGAGTGGAGCAGGACGCACGCAGCTCCAGCTCCCAGAGCCCAGCAACCTGACGCAGGAGAAAACCACTCATCACGGTGTTTCCCGTTAACCGGCCATTTGCGCCCTCTCCCTGAACCTTCTCCCCAAACCTCCTCATTTCCTGACGTGCTGACGCCCTGCCTTCCTGCCCCAGAGCGCCAGCCCGGACTGCGGCGCCAGCTCAGGTTGGTCCTGGCGTTCCTGGGCTCGGGGCTCTCAGTTATAAAACGAGGAATGGGCCAGGCCTGCCGTTTCTAAGGACACCTCAGGTTGGCAATCAGCCCCCTAGGGAGCAGCAGGACAGCAGGATGTGAGCTGTCTAAAACAGAGCAGCCCCTTCCTCTTCCCTTATCTCCATTCGTGTTGAGACATCGCATTGATGCTGCATCTTCAAGTAGCGGTAAGGGGAAAGCGGCAGTAACGGCAGGCATGGGGGGCTTTTGTTTGTTTGTTTGCCTTGTTTTTTTCAGATTAAGGCAGGAATTAAAAAGCAGGGGGGACTCTGAGCTGAACATGGGGGCACCTGTTCGATGTTCCCTCAAGTTTCTTCTAGCCTTAAAATTCGAATGACTCCCTGTGCACAAGAGGTCCATCGGTGACACTAGCGCTCCCTCGCACACCTAGTGACCCCTCGGCCCAGCGTGGTATTATGAGGTCTCTCTCCTCCCAGGGGGGCTCAGGCTCACCCCTGAAGAAGGGACCCGGCCGAGAGCTTGGAGAGCCTGCTCAGGGCTTGAGAGCAACACCCGATGTTTACTTCTGTCTTCATTTTTCCCCAATCAAATTTACAATTTATTTCATTGTCAATAGACTGTAAGAAGTGTATTATTAATTTACTTCTCCCATTCTCCCTTTGCAGCCATTCCTTCTATCGTAGAAAGAAAAACCAATACCGAAGGAAATTTCCCCTTTGCAGAGCGTGTGTGCCACGCAGGAGACGGCATTTCCTTCGGAAGTTCTAGTTCATTGTCAGTGAGCGTGCAGGAGCGGCTGCCTCCAATTCCTGCCGGCAGGGACAGCAAGGTGGGGGCAAGAGCTCGGGGCGCGGGCCATAAGGCGGTCCCACCGAGGTGCCCTGCTGGGGACCACGCACAGACGTGATTAGGAGCTGGTGGTGGACGTCCTGGCAGCAGGCAGGAAGGAGGCGCTGCCCGGAGGGAGAGGAAATCTAACAGTCCGTGTCATTTAGAAACCCCACGGGCTTCTAACTCCCAGCGCCGGGCCCTGCACCAACTCGGGGGAACCTCCTGGGCAGAAGTTCTTTGCCACCTCCTCGCGGCCTCAGCCCCAACCCCCCTCCCCTGGCTGACATCAAAGAGCCTGCTCCCAGGCTGGCCGCTGCAGGGACACCAGTCTCTTGTTCCACTCCAGGTGGCCTCTTGCTTGCCTGAGGCGTGCTGGGGAACTGCCAGCCTCTGGTGGCCTACTCCCCGTGCTCTCTGTCCCCCTCCCACTCCTGCCCACTCTCACCCACAGAAGAACTTGAGGGGCAGGGGTGGCTCCCTCTGTGCCCCTTGGATCACTCTGATGACAGGCTGGCAGGTGGAGGACTGAGTTCAACTTAGAGCTTAGGAGAGAAGACCCTAGCGGGGCAGGTTAACTAGAGAACAGCAGGAGCTAATACGTAAGAAGGAGCAGAACCTGACAATTAATTAGCTTTGTGAGGCAGGGAGTCAAAACCAGATCCTGGGGACAGGAACAGAGCCTACTCTTTCTAGAAGAGACATTGGGGGGCCCAGGGGAGCACTGTGGCAGGAAGCTGGCTCTGAGGGTCTGGGTCTGAGAGTCCCGGGGCCCAGGACACGGTCACTCGCACTGCTCAGTAGCTGGCGAAGTATTTTTTACTGGGAGGAGGCAGAAGGCCTGGCCCTGGCTGACCACAGAGGGACATGGTGGGGATGGATGTGGTAACAGCTGTGAGGCCACGGGGCTTTACAGAGGATGGCCACACAGAAGACAGACCTGAGTGTCACCACCAGGAAATCTGGCCGCAGCCTGGGTCCCCGCAGCTTTCTGTCAGGACAGCCCCACGAGGAGCTGACAGCCGGTCCGTTACGTGTCTCTCCCGTGCTCCTCAGCCAGCATCGCACTGTGCGCACACCACATGCGAAGGCCCAGGTCGTACACACAGGGGGTGGCACTGGCGGGGGGCATAGTGGGGCCAAGACGCCACCCCTCACTGACCACACCCTCTGCAAATGTTCTGGGCAGTGCAGGAGAGGCCTTTCCTGGGATGCCCGAGACCAGCCTCTGCTGGGGGGCTGGGGGCGGGGTTGGGGGGGTCTGAGGAAGCCAGGCAACAGGCCAGGTTTCTAGGCAACAGCCAACGCTTTCACAAGCAACTCAAGGCCTCAAGGCTGGAACCAGAGTGCAGGGGTTGAGGCACCTGGGGGTACAGGCCGGAGACCGGACCCTTGCCCCATGATTCCTCTGTGGCTGCCTCTACTCCAGCCACTCCTCCACCTCCACAAAGAGCTCATGACATAAACCTCACCCCCCTCCTCACTTCCTCACCTCTCCAACCCCCTATTTAGAGGACAGCAGCAGGGAAATGGGAGCTTATGGCCTCCCGCCCCCTCTGATGTCACAGTGCCTCATCCCTGCCTGGCTGCTGCCTCCCAGCAGACGTTCTACTTGGAAATCCTTGAGGTGTGACGTTTCCTGCACATCTGGAGGCAGCAGAAAGTCCCCTTACAGACATTCTGCGCTCACCAGCTCCTGGGCTCCTCCTGCCCTCCTCCCCTACACGCTCCTGCAGTGTGAAGGTCATCCCAGGGGACGTGACCACTGGTGTCTGTCACTGTCCCCCACACGAGCCTCCGTAAGAGCAGGGACCTCAGCTTTCCTCACCCGAGCTCTCAGCCCCTGGCCCGGGAGCAGGCACTCCGTAACATCCGGGGAAAGAATGATTGCACTCAGACTCCCCGAGGAGCGGGACAGGTAAGAGCTCAAGCACCCAGGTTTGAATCCCAGCGCTGTTACTGATGACCAGGGCAAGCCTCAGTGTCCTCATCAATGAAATGGGAATGACAGGAAAAGCTCCCCTCCAAGGATTAATGTGAGGGTCAAACAAGATGGTGACGGGCAGGTCCGAGCACTGACCAGATCTGGGCAAGCAGGGACAAAGTGTAAGGTGAATGTGGACTTGGCTCGCAATCCCACAGCTGCCAGGCAACTCCTGATGCTGGAGAACATAACCACCAGTGTGGGGTGCTGAGAGAGGAGCCCGTGCACAGCGCCCCGCGGCCAAATGCCTGCGAGCAGGCAGCCTCGGGGGGCTACTGGAGGCGGCTGCAGAAATCAAAGCCAAGAGCTATCAGAAAAGTTCAAATGGGAAGCGCCTCCATTGGTCTCAGCTCGCGGTTGTCATCCCGCTGTCAGAACTGAGGCATGAGCTCCATCAGACCCTGACTCCCTTCTGCGTTCCGCACCCACATCTCCAATCCGCCGCCCCCCCTGCTCCCCGCGCAGTGCTGCCCACAGATGCCTCCCACACACCTCTGCAGAGACTAATGCATGCTCCTCAGATCCTCCCACTGCAAGCTTTCTTTTCACAGAACGCAAGGCTGAAATCACTTCTCACGGTTCACAAAGCAAACAACCCTGGGAAGACTGGGCAGGCGGTGGGGGGAGAAGAATCGAGGACATCACAGAAAGCCTTAATAAAGGAATTTTACATTTCAAGGTCCCCCATAACTTCCACATCAGGCATCATCCTTGTAATGTGGAGGGCTTCTCCACAGCCACGCTCCCAAGCAGGCCACCGGCTGTGCCTCACAGAGGCAGCCCTCAGGGCTGCCAAATCGATGCAAATATCGACCGTTAAAGATAACTGTTGCGGCACTGGCCATCCCAGCACCCAACCCCAACCACCTGCCCTGAAGCTGGGGGCAGCCACATGACACAACCAAGGCTAACAGAACATCTGTAGAATGTTGCTGGGGGTTTCTAAGAAAGTTCTTGCTTTCCAGGTAAAATGAACACTCATCCTGCCCCTTGTTTCTTTCTTTCTTGAATGGAGATGTGATGTCTGGAGCTGCAGCAGCCACCTTGCAACCGTGAGGTGACAGGAAGGCAGGACCAAGAGAACCACCGAGATGCCAACTCAGAGCCCTATCCCAGCTCAGTCCCCATCACTGGGACTTCTTATGTGGGAAAGCTACCTCCCATTTACTTAAGCCACTGTCGCTCGGGTTTTCAGCTACCAAAACTGAAAGCGTGCTGACTGATTCATCATCTCATCCTTATCAATACAGCAGTACGTCGGCACTAAATTCAACACTTATTTCCAGCATACTGGGTTTTCAAGCAGATGTTTAATCTCATTTAATCTTCTTTGAAGATTCAGAGCCACTTATCCAAGCACTCTTATTTGCACATCTTTACCCAAATGTCATGGCCACTGCAATCTCCAAAGGGTCAGGACTATTGTCTCTCGCAGGAGCCCCTCTCCCAGTAAGCACCTTCATCAGCCCCTCTGTGCCCACGCCAGGGTCTTCCTTGATGACACCACTTCCTACACAGGCTCATCCAATATATCACCGAGTTGCACAGACTTCACTACCCAAACACTTTTTTCACCTATTTCTCCTCATTACTCTCACCGAAGGCTAAGTTATGCATGCCTGGACCACTGCAGTCGACTCCTAACTGGTCTCTCTGCATCCACATTTGCCCTTCCCATGGGGAATTTACAAAACCACATAACTGGCCTTGGCATTCCCTTCCTCAGAATCTTTTATGGGTTTCCTTAGGGCTCCCATGATAAAGTCCTAATTCCTTAAGACCTACGAGACCTTGCCTGGCCCGGCCCCTAACCACCAGCTCCTCTAACCCTATCCTGAGTCTGCTCCCTTGGCTCTCTCAGTTTCAGCCATACTGTCATTCTTTCAGCTTCTCAAATTTGCCTTATATATTTCTGTTGCACAGGATTGGTCCTTATATTGGGAGTGGGGGTCCCCTCTGGCTTTATGATCCACTTACTCCCTACGCATCCCAGTGAATTGTCCATTTTGGCTATTGTACTTTCCAGTTTCAAGCCTGTTTTTTAAAAAAAATTAGTTTCCATTTCTCTTCTGAGCTTCCCCATCTGTTCACCTATTATGACCTTGAAGTACCAGACACCTCTGGCTTCATCTCCTAATTTCAGTATCTGGTCATCTCAAGATCTATTCCTATTGGGCTGCCTTCCCTTTTTTTTCTTCCTTGATTATAGGTGACAATTCCCCGATTTTCTGCAAGTCCAGTAATTTTATTCTATGTTAAACATTGCAGATGAAACCAACCTTGCAGGGAGTCTAGATTATGTTGTCTCCTTTTAAAGGTGTTGAGTTTTGTTCTGAGAGTTCCTTTTGGGCCTGTCAGGCTTACTTTTACATTTATGAATGCGAGTCTTTTGATTTTGCTCTCAGTCCTAGTGTGTCACCCTACGTCTAATATATAGCCTTTGGTTGGGGGGTCTCAACTGCGTACTTTTGGCTGTAACTCCAAGGTCTCCAGCACTGTGCGGCCCCTGGAATCAGAGATCTCCTCTCAGCCCCATAGGATCATTCTCTGTGAGGACACATGGAATCCTGTCCTTGGGCAACCCTCCGCCAGGGACCTGCAGGGTACACAGACTCCTGCTCAACTCCGCACCTCCCATGCCCCGCCCTCCTCTCCTGATTCTCAAGGCAAACCAAGTGCCCACCTCCAGAGACAGCTTTTTCAATAAACCCACACAGGAGTTCCGCAGAACCCTGCGAGTCACCATGGTAACTAACCATTTCTGTTGAATACTTGAAAATTCACGGCTGGCTGATGATTTAAAGAATAATGCCCCTCCCTTTAGGTGACTACATTTCTAGCTTGAGGAAGAGGTCAAAACAAAAGAGCTAATTAGGTGGCTTTACAACCAGGCCTGTTACAGAGTCACCTGACAGGTCCCAGAGGTGATCTGGCATCCCTCCTGGTAATGGGCCCCAACTGGCCGCAAATAGGGGCTCCCACTGCCCTGGACAGTACAGAAAGCCTGGTCCTCAGCCATTTTTCAATTCGGCCTCTCATTATTACCATGTGCGTAAGAGGAGCAAGGCATGGCTAACGATTTGCAGTGAGTGGTTTTCCAAATCCATATGCTGTTCTCCACTACAGTCTGAATGAATGGTCATGGGAAAAGAGCCTCATCTAAGACATGTCTTCTGAGTGAGAAAACTGGGGGCCATGCATCCATACGGCATTGGCATTGTGAGCTGGTGTACTGCAGTTCTAATTCACCAGAGTTTTGGGGCGATCAGAGGTTATTTATAACTTTGTGCTTCCTTTGCATGTAAGCATGGTATTGGATCTGACCCAAAGTCCATTTCAGTCCAGTACCCCAATGCTGACGGCAGAACCCATGGGTGACTACGGAAGGGTACAATTATCCCTGTTACGGTGATGACCACATGGGAAGAACCACTGATACATCGTCAGTAGCCTTTGTAATGCTTGTACCTTTCCAGGTCTTGTTAACCTGTATCCGTCAGATCCAGTCTTCTGGGGGACAGATATGGAGACTGTTGGACTGCTGAGGGAACTGACCCTGATTTGCTCTCATCATTTCTCTCTAGAGTTCCCGGGAGCGATCTCTGAATTCTATATCCTGGCAAGCTCAAAAGACCCCTTGCACAGAGTGGCTCTGGCATACCCAGAACATATTCTGCCCCATTGGCTTTGCCTTGATTCCCTGAACAGGGATTCAAGAGCCAGAAGGTACCTTAAAGACCACCTGGTCCCACCCTCTCCTTTTACCGATGAGGAAACCGAGGCCCAGGGCCTCGTACCTGTTCACACTGTTAATTAGGGACATGAGAGTTAAAATCCAGAGCCTCGGGTTTTGGCTTAGTTCAGTTTCACTGTGGCCTTCCCTCACGGAGACTGGCCACCTCTTTGCTCCTCTGGGTCCTCTGAAATGTCACTCTAGTCTTTCAGAGAGCCCAGAGAAGACCACCTAAAAGGAGCGAAGAGGTGGCCACTCTTTACCACACAGATAAAGATACTTCCCTCCTTTCTAGCTTTATCGATAATATAATTGTGGATGAGGCTGACTGGTTTTTTTGGCTCTATGGCAGTGTAATGACAGGGCACTGAAAGGTCAGCAAACAATGCCCTACAACGACCTGCAGGTACCATCCTTGACTTACAACTGAAAGACCCAGACTCATCACCCTCTAAGTGAGTGCCCCTGAGGCTCATGTGCTTCCTGCCTGTGTCTCCAAGAGCACTTCCCAGAGGTCACCCCGACATGAGGCTCTCCATTACCCAGAAGGCCTTGGTGCTGCCCGCGAACTCGTATGGCACTGCGGGGAGCCTCCGGGCTGGCACTCACCTTGGCGTACGCAGTTGTCTTGATAAACCACTGTCTGAGGTACTTCTGTTCCACCTTCGCTCCAGACCGCCACGAGCAGCCGTGCTCGTCCACCTGCTCGTTGGCAAGCACCGTCTGATCCACCGGGTCCCAGTTAACCAAGGCCTGTGGTGATGCATGAAACAGAACGGTGCAGGCTGGTGAGTATGCTGAGGCATCCCTGGGAGGTGCCTGATGGGTGGGAGGGTCTGCACAGGCAACACCTCTTCTCTGAGACGGGAGAGCATCTCCCTGGAGAACTGCTTGGCAAGGAAACCTCCAGCAAGCTGTAAAAAAGCGCATGTGACTGCCTCTGCGCTTTCATCGTATCACAACAGGCGTGGGCAGGAAGCCTGGAGCAGGAGTCCAACTCAAGTCTGGCATGTTCTTGTGTGAAAGGGTGAACTGGGATTGGACATTTTAGTCAACAATGGAAAAGAGGAAAAAATGGTGCCTAGAACTTAGCAGAACTGAATTTTTAGAGGAAACAAATATATCTATCTTAATATAAATAGTTAACGTTTATGGAGTGATTACCATGTCCTAGATGTTGGCTTTTCTAATCCTCATAACAACCTTTAAAGTAAGCATGCTATCATCCCCATATTACAGAGAGGGAAACTGAGGAATAGAGCTTAAATAACTCATCTAAGGTCATAGTAAGTGACAGAAATCGGCTGGCACTCCTGTCTCTAGGAACTGTAAAGTATTCCCATGATTTAAAACAACTTCCTTTTAAGGTACAATACACAGAGTAATGGGAATACGTTCTAGGTGCACAACTCGATGAATTTTTACCCTTCACTCATATGAAGATACAGAACCTTCCCAGAGCCCCAGACAATTCTGCTATGCCTTCTTCTCCCAACCAACATCTGCCCCCCACCCAAATGTAACAATATTCTGAGATCTGAACAGTTTTATCTGGCCAACAGAACCTCCAGCCTTACCCACTATGAAGTTCCTCTCTCTGGGGTTCTAATTCATTCCCATCTTTACTTAAAATAAATACCTCGGCCTCGGCCATCTACGTTCACTCCTTTCTGATGTTTAGGCACAACTTAGAACAAAGAAGGCAGTGAATCCAGAGAGATGTGATTCGGCGCTAAAACATCCCGACTTGATACACAATGTTTTTTTTATTTATAATAAGCAATCCTAATACAAAATTGTGCTGAACACTGTCCATTTGCCCCCCTTCCCAAGTCCTCTTTCCACTCTCTGTGCACCCCAGGAAGCTGAGCTTTGTGCCTGGCCCTACAGCTGGGTTCAGCCAACGAGGGGCATGCTGGCTTCTCCCCAGTTGGGCCAAGGCTGGTACACATAAGGCTGTGGCCCGTTGGGCAGGCCTCTCCTGCTGCTACAGCTGCCACTCTCCCAGGTCCAGGACTGAGCCCCAACACTGCCCCTTCAGGCTGGGATGGCAAACGCTGCCTTCTGCTGCCAGTGCCAGGTGCTTCACCATACCCCGGGGTTTCCCTAAACTATGCACAGAAACAGCCCTTCCGATTGTACCCTCTGCTTCCTGCTGGACGCTGGCCGATTTGGGACATATCTAAAAATCACACAGAAAGTAAAGAGGACAGGCCAACCCACCTGTGGGTTGTGACTGTACAACAGAAAGGGAATACACCCACTGAAAAGGCGTGCATGAATGATCCCCCCATTCTAGGCCCCCCACCCCAGATCCTTGAATCCATAAATACAGAGAGACAAAATACAGGACAAAAGTACCGTAGACCTAAAAACTTTAGATTAATCAACCCAGGGCGACTTACTTATCTATTATTATTGCCTATGTCAGAGGTTGGGAGGGGTACCACTTAGAATGCAAGGGAAAAAGAGAGAGCCAGCACTATTTAGTAACGTGGCCAGTTCTTCCAAGAGGCAGCCCTCTCCCCAACCCCCGCCACCCGGCAAACAATCCCATGCACTACTGAAACTGTATACAATGTAAGAAGGACACAGAAACCCCCTCTCTGCCTGTCTACTTTTGCTTTCTGCCTCCTGCAAACCTCAGAGGATAGGGAGAAGCAAACACTCAGTGAAGATTGTAAAAATGAATCGGATTTTATTTACTTATCAGCATTTTCGACACGGCCTGGCATCTCTTGGGCTCAGGTTAAAAAATGCAATCAGGAAGATGTGTTCCTAAGACATTTACACGTTATAATAAAACTCTGATGTCAAGTGAAAGACAAATAAAAGCAAAACACAAAAGCAATTTTTTTCCCCAATGCACGTCTTGGGCGAAGAGGAAAATGTCCAAGGAAATAGCATCTCAGGTCAAAGAGCTGTCGGCTGTGAGAACCCACTCATGTTTCTTCCCAGGACCGCCAATCACTGCAACCCCAGAAATGCTGGGTCCAGGCCCAGCCTTCCCACCGGAGGTTCACCTGGTGGGTTGTGTGCGTGTCAAAATGCAGGGCCCCTGGGCTCCAGGGCACACAGCCTGTTGAAGCCTCTCCCACAGGACGGTCTCTACCCCACAGCTGCCCATGAAGCCAGGGTCTCGTCTTCATGGCATTTCTGGATTTTCCCGTTCAATGTTGACTTGGACAGGCACCCGGGGCTTTAAGCAAGCACAGCCTTGCTACACAGAATATAGTTTCCGGACAACTTCACTGAGGTGGTTGTTTCCCTGGCTGGCACCAACGTTCTCTGTCACCTACTGAAGTCAACTCCATGCTCCTTTACAGTTACCGAGCCTTATGTGTAAGACACAGCCCACATGTATATTTTGAAATCAACCTTAAATCAGTACTGACATCACTGAAACACGTGCAAACGCAGCGCCGGCTAGTCGATTTTGCCTGGTGCTTCTGTCACAAGTTATGTCATCTGGCAAAATCACTGAATGAGCCATTCCAAGTAAGAGAGTTTCCCCAGTTGACCAAGGGTTACGCTGCGATTCATCTTTCCTGTTTGTTTGGGTGAGTGATTTATGAACAGATTTGAGAAAGCACTTTAGAAATGCACGCCAAAGCACAATGATAAACATGAATCAGCCACGTCCGCAGGGGTCAATCCCGAACAGTGCTGGGGGGGGCCCGTCATTTTTGCCTGCCCGCCCCCTGCCCCCCACCCCTCCAGGAGGTCCAGGTGACTGTGGGCTCCTCTGGGGAGATACAGCAGCCGTGGTGCCTACCAGCCCACCTCCTGTGCTAAACCTCACCTCATTGCCCTCTGGTCCTCCTCCCGCTGCCTCCCTGGGCCTCACCCCTAACACAGGGTGCCAGTCCCTCCTGGATCACACCTTCCATTGGCATGCTTCTGTCTCCTGGCCAGGGCCTCACTCCTCAGGCCTCTGGACACCTCCAGCATTTCCTGCTTCTTTCTGCTTAAGCTCTGCTTTTGTACTGACACACACTTTTCTGCGCCTACTGTCACACAGCTTCAGGTTCCAAGACGCCGGCGAAGTATGTAATTGAGGGTATTGATTTTCTCAAGATCTATGAGCTTTTTTCTTAACAAAATCATGCTTAATCAAGGTACACCACACAGATCTTATTAAAGGAGTTAATTCTCAAAATCGATCTGGCTCCAATCCTGTTTGGGCCTACATTTGGACGGAGCCTGAGAGAAGGTGGAAGGTTCCCAAGGCCACCGCCACCACCTTCAGAAGGCAGGGACAGAGTGGGAGAGGCTGCTGGGCACATAGTGTCCTTCGGCGTGCTACCTGGAGACGGGGCCACACTGCACACCCAGCGTTGGGGAGGGGGAGTGTCAGCGCCACACCAGCTGCCCCTGCAGTCAGGGAGAGAGTCACAGGCAAACGCACAAGTGAGGTGGCACGCCCTAGTTCCCTAGAAGGTCCAAACACAAGACGACATTTTTCTCTCTACTAACCACGTCCACAGAAAAACACTTTTAAACCGCGGAGGCGAAATTAAGCTTCTCCCCGGTAGAGGTCTTTATATTGATGTTCATGGCTGACAAGATTTTTGTTTTGTGAGAGCAAGAGCAGAATCCTTTGGATTAAGGCTAACTCTGATCTTCAAATAACGTACCAATCTCTGCACTTCGTTCATGATTTTTTTCTTAAGATCATGACATTTTAAGGGTGACTTAAAAAATTAATAAACCAAAAACCATTTAAATCAACTAGCAACAAAAATACTATTTTCTAAATGAACATCCAAAAAGTAACCTCCACTGTTCTTCCCCAGTACCTGTCCATGGAGGGGCTGCCTGAGAATCCGCCAGGAAGAAGTTTTAGCACAAGCTTGTTCAGCCCGCAGGCCGCACGCGGCCCAGGACGGCTTCGCACGCGGCCCAATGCAAATTCATTAAGTTTCTTAAAGCATTATGGAAATTATGCACAAACCCTTTTTCGTTTTAGCTCATCAGCTATCGTTAGTATTAGAGTATTGTATGTGGGCCGAGGACAATTCTTCCAGTGTGGCCCAGGGAAGCCAGAAGGTTGGGCACGCCTGCTTTAGAGGTTCTTTCTACTTCCTAATTTTCCAGTTTAAACACCACAGTGACTCCAGGTAACTGCAGGTGCGCTTGGCCAAGCTTTCTCAAGCAGCTCCTCTGTGTGAAGCCCATTCCAGACTCTTCACAAATATTCTTGTTTAATCCTCACAACAAACTATGGCAGAAGAGGCTTGTGGGAGGAAAACGTCCGCACCCCAGTGATGTCTACGTGCTGATCCCCAGAACCAGCGAATACGTTATCTCCGTGGAAAGGGTCTTTGAAGGAACGACAGAGCGAAGGATCTCCAGTGGAGAGACTGATCTGGAATACCCGTGGGCCCGATGTCATGACAAAGGCTCTTACGGGAGAGAAAGGGAGGCAGAAGAACCGGAGAAAAGGAGCCCGGCTGCCACAAGCTCAGGCCAGCGTTTGCACCTTTTGAGAATTAGGTGTAACGAGACGGTCAGTTGCAGTCAGGAACTTTGGGCTAGTGCTCTCATCGCCCACCATTCCTCACCTGAAGAGGCTCTGGACATAGGCATCACCATGGTGTTTTCAGAGTGAAGCTGACCAGGACAGTCTACAGTGCTTGGACATTATTAGTATGACTCATTTCCACAAAATTCTCACTCTGCATTCATCCCAAAGGTTAACGGGCACTCAATGCTCTCTTTGAAAAAAAATAAAAATAAACCTAACATAGTATTTTGAACAACCAACATTTTAATATTCTTAATTTAAAGATGAGAGCAGGGGTAGGGGTAGTTCACTTTGTATAGTGGTTTACAAAGTGTGTCCATAAACCTCTGGGGGTTCCTGAGGCCCTTTCAAGGGGTCTGCAGGTCAAAACTATTTTCATTTGCCTTTTCATCATGTTCATATTTGCACTGATAGTGCAAAAGCAACGGCGGGTAAGACTGCTGGCCATGAGCACGAATCAAGGCAGTGCCACCAAACCGCACCAGTGGTCACTGGGTTCTTCGCCGCTGAGCACTCACAGAACAAAGGGGGAAAAGCCAGTCTCACTAAGAATGGCCTTGATGAAGCAGTAAAATTTACTAATTTCATGAAAACCTAGCCCTTAAGAGTTTTGGAAAATTCGTATCTGTCCACCACAAGCTCAGAGCTTCCCCAAACCTAAAGACTCTTCTGATGAAATATGTCAACATTTGGAAGAGCTGTGTAGACCACTGAACCAGTATTTTCCAAATGATGTCACAAAAGTATTCACAGGTAAAAAGTCCAATCCACAAGCAAGACAGACCAGTACATTTTAGTATAGCAGAGAACAAAGGTTCACTAATGCTTCCGATTCAACACTGCAACTAACTTTTAAGAAACCACACTTGCTGAGTTTTGATGTAGTATAAAGGAGAATATTAGTAATTGTGTGAAACCGTTATAAAAATATTTCTTTAGTTTTAGCAGGTTCTCTTCATTAATTCTGGTGTTAACCATTATAACTTTAAGTAATAAAATTATACTTTAATTTTGATATATTATCTTTAGAGGTTCAACTGACCCTCTGCTATGTGTTATGAAATACTCAGCACGGTCATACAGTTTTCCACCCACCCCTTGACCCCTCTTCTAGTTTTTGCTATTTTTGTTACCTTTAGCTTTAATAGCTACCCTTCTAACTTAAAAAAAAAAAAAATGTAAACTTCTAACTTTTTATCGATGGGCCCTTGCTAGGAAAGATGAAGGGATCATCTCACACCTGCTTCTATTTCTCTTCCCCAATTTCACCTCCTGATATTTGTTCGCTATATTATCTTTATGATGTCAAGGTTTAAGATATTCTTGTCTCATTCTGAAGTCCAAGTTGAGCCTCTGCATTTCTTTCTACTCATATATTGATTCTAAAACTTTTCAAACTTAAAACGAAAGGATTACGTAAGCACTCTTCATTGTAAGGCCAAGCAGTGTGAGGTGACCCACAGAAAAGTGAATGTAATTCTATGTTGTTAAATGCCTCTGGTCAAAGGAGAACATCTCCAGCATAAAGTACAATGAACTTTCTACTTGTTACTTGCGAATTTTCTAGTCTAATAGAATGTTCTGTGATGATGGAAATGTTCTATATCCACGTTGTCTGATATTAGCTACTAGCACATGAGTGAATGAGGACCTGAATCTTTCATGTTAATTAATCTCTTTTTTGTTTGGTTTATTAAATGTGTTGGGGTGACACTGGTTAGTAAAAGCATATAGGTTTCAAGTGTACAAGTCTCTAAACATCAGCTGTACACGGCCCTGTGTGTTTACCCAAGTCAGATCTCCTTCCGTCACCGTATATTTGACTCCCTTTACCCTCTTGTACACCTCATCCTCGCCGCTCCCTGGTAACCGCTGACTTTAAACTTCAGTATCAACAACCACACGCCGTTGGTGGTAAAGTAGCGGGCAGTGCAGTTCTAGGCCCCACTACGATGCTCCCCGCTCACCCCCACCACCTGACGCGTATCTACTATTACTGAGCTCCTGCCGTAACGAGCACCTTCACTTTGTGGGAGACCACTGTGCGCAGGCACCGTGATCGTAGTTCTTCAGATGTTACCTCCTTCTTCCCGAGATCCTGTGAGGATGAGGTGACCACCCCGCTCAGCAGATGAGACCAGGCTCCTGGAGGCTGAGTTACCCAGCCGGCACGCCATTGGGAGGGCTAGGGGTACGAGGGCGTGGGGAGGGCTAGGGGTACGAGGGCGTGGGGAGGGCTAGGGGTACGAGGGCGTGGGGAGGGCTAGGGGTACGAGGGTGTGAGGAGGGCTAGGGGTACGAGGGCGTGAGAAGCCAGCACTCCTCCCAGGCTCCCTGCTGGATCTCAGCACGGGTGCCAGATACTGTTACGTGCTGGGAACTCGAGGGCGAAAGGAGAGCCAAGCCCTGTCCTGGAGGCACCAAACTAAGCCTGTCAGCAGTTCTGTATGGGTCTGCTGTGACTGACTTCATGAACCGGAAGCAGTATTCATGCTCACAGCTACTGTGCAAACAGGTGCATTTGTTTCTTACTTAACAAAGATGTGTTCTCAGAAGAGGGAGAAATTTTACAAAATGTTGGAAGTGCGGCTAACTTTAACTCACCTCCTTTTGGTAGGCCAGTCCGGCTTCATAGAGTTTGATAAAGAGGTACTGAGTCCATTTGTAGTACTCTGGTAGGCACGTAGTTATTTCCTGCCAAAGAGGAGGAAAAATCATGCATGGCCATTGCAAACATTGTCCCCCACGCGACATACGCCTCAGCCTTGCTGTGAAAGTCAATCACACTGCAAAAAAGATACCAACCTGCAGTATTTTCCACCAATTCGTAAAGTGGGGGAAGGAGCAAATTGTTCTGGGAAGAGCAGTGTTGCTGAGATGCCACCCCCACCTTTCCAGAACATGCTCGATGACGAGAACATCGACTTGAAGTTTTCTGCACGCCCCTCCCCCCACCCACGCTGCTAGCAGGCGAGTTACATAGTACACAATTGGGTAGTACCACCTTTGTCAGCACAAACATATTTTGGGGGCCACGAAGCGAATTTATGACTGTCATTCATTTTGACAGCAATTGCAAAATTCAAGAGGACTATTTGCCTGCTTCAGATGATCATCATCTGAAACCAATCCTTGTGTTTCTACACGTGACCGGGGCCCGGTAGCTCCTTTAGACCCATTACACCCCATTTGTCCCGTTATGTGAACCAGGCTGGTGTGCACCCAGCAAGACCCATAAAAACATTATCAAACGTTAAACTTAGCCAGTGAGATATCACCTGGCTTATATTTCCAAGCCTAAATGGAATGTTCCCAAAATGTTATTTTCTGCCCTGAAGACATTTGCTATAGAATCTTTTTTTTTTTTTTTTTTTTAGCACTGTGCAGTTTTATTAACCATTCAAGTACAGTAGCATCTGGTAAGATCAGAACAGAATTGGGATTTAAAAGTGAACAGATATTTAGCATCTAACAATTTGAAAGAAGCCACTACATACTCTTTGCTATAGAATCTTTAAAAACAGGTTATCGATTAGCCACCTATAAGGCTTCTGGTTGATACAGTCGAGAAGCACTGTTTCTTGTCTAAGGCTCGTCACAAAGAGCTGGCGTGGAAATGGATGCAGGACAGGGGACATTCCAAATGGCCCCTTTGTCACAGATGACAAAGTGTGTGGAAGGCACACTTCTTTGAAAAGTTCAAACAACCCAGCCTCTCTTCAGATGACTAAGCAAAGAGAGAGCTTAAAACAGGGACAAAGGGCAAGTGTGGCAGGGACTGAGCAAGGCGAAAGGGACACTCCGGGGCTGCCAACGGGTAGTCTCTCTTATGGAAGAGTCTTACACACTGAGTCCTTTTATATGCTGATTTATAAAAATAGCAGAGTAACAACTACCAGAAAACAGAGAACTCAGACTACCAGCTCCGCTCCCCACCGTGAGGCAGAGCGTGAATAACCAGCCAGTCTCACAGCTTTGCCCACAGCGGAGCTGTCCCCATGCCAGGCCGGCCCCATGCAATGCCGAGCCACGAGTGTGACACAGCCTGCCCCAGCTCCCCAGGCTCAGCGAACACCAAGTCTGCAGGAGCTATGGGCTTGTTCCCCCAAACCTCCAAATTCATCCTCTTCACCACCCACACCTCCCCGTAGCCCGCAGGCATAGCAAAGAACTCCTTTTCCTCAGTTTCCCAGACAAGCAGCTGAAGAGCTTGCATTTCTAACGAGACCCAGGGAGGAGCTATGGTCTGTTTCCTTCCGTTCCTCATTGTCCACTCAGGTCCCGGCCCATCGAGGCACCTCAAAGTATTGTTGAATAAAGAATAAATAGGCAAAGGAACTCCTGCATGATGAATCAAACTTGTATCCCTCATGTGGGTCTATTTCACAAACTAAATTCAAATTATGTTGGTCCACAAGATGAACTGAGGCAGCAGGGTGGGCTGGGGGAGGGGCACATTCCCAGACCTTGTTATTGGATATGTTTGCTTCCTAAAATTCCCAGTCACTAGAAATTTAAAAACACATGCAGAAATGACGACAATTGTTAAATGTAGGACATGAGAGCTCTCTTTTCTCTATTCTTCTGTATATTTAAGTTTTTCATGATAAAATATCAAAATACTCTAGTGAATATAAGAGAGCTGTCCACAAAAGATCCAGCCATAAATGCCTCTATTTTCCACATTACATGGCTGGATGCTTTCCGGACGGCCCTCACATATGCATGTATATGTGTGCATGTACTTTCCGAGCCCTGAATCTGCTTCTATAGGTTGAGAGCAAAAATTACACAGCAGTGGAACAGCACTCTTACATTCATGTAGGCTTATGGTTTTGAAAATCACTTTCACCTAAAATAGAAGAAAGATGATAGATCCAGTCATGACAAAAAAAAAAGAAAGATCATTATCCAGCCAAGCATTAGCCTACCTCCAGTCAGACATGAGTGCAAGGCGCCAGCTCCGAGGGGAGGGGCGCTGCGGGCCCCCTCTCTCCGCCCCGGCCTGCAAACGTGGGTCTGACCTGCGTCATTTATATTGGGAGTCTGCATGTGTCATCTGCAGAGAGGCAAGGCCAGCTGCTAGGAAGACAGCTTGACAACCACTGCTCCAGGGCCATTTCCTGAAAAAGTCACAGCACCCTTCTGAACCCACCTTGATTTGCTGATTAAAAACAAAAAACAGCTAAGGTATTTCTAATCTTCTAAGGCCTCCTTACAGTAAAATTCATCAAAAACATCTTTCTGAAACTAAACTGCTTAGAAGTTTTAACTTCTGTCTGGCTGGAACCCGAGACCCCCTTTTCACATTCTCACTGGGAACTGCTTCCTTAAAACCCAGCCCTGCATACAAGGCTCTTCTGGGGCTCCAGCAACCCCAAAGATGTTAACAGCCCATCCTTCTTTTTCTCAAAGGAGTTCTCATTGAGGAAACTTTTGCTCCTCAAGGACACCGGCAATACCTAGGGACATTCTGTTTGTCACAACCATGGTGGGGGTGGGTACAGTGCCGGGTGTTACTGGCATCCAGTGGGTAGAAGCCGGGGATGCTGCTAAACCCCACCACACACACACACACACACACACACACACACACACACACACACAGACCCTGGAACAAAGAATTATCCAGTTCCCTGTCAACGGTGCCCAGGGGAGAACCCTGCCCTGTGGGTTTCAGTCTCGTTAGTTGGAGCCTAACTTCAGGCAGGCTGAGGGCGCTGAGCCCAGCCACTTTACAGCAGGCTTTCCAGAAAAAGGGATAAAACATCTTTGGGAGAGGGGGGCAATGCGCAGGCTTCCCTTCTCCAGCCCGTGTAACCCCATGCCTGCTGAGCGCATAGAGCAGTGCACAGATCCCCAGGGAGTTCACCCCTCTGCCAACGCTGAGAGCAACCCGAGGAGGGACCTGGAGAGTCTGGGGGTGCAGCAGATATAATTCTGAAACTCGGTTATAATGTTACCCCTGGGAACCAGTGACTGCTTTTACTGTCTAAATTTTAAGTTATTTAATATGCCTTCCGGTCGCTGTCGGACCTGGACAATCTCCCATCATAACCTCATGGGATAAATCCTCTATTTTGAAGTTAGGCACACTGTTTTCCTTGATTCAACATAAGTTCACTCCCTCCCATGAAAAGGCTGTCGACCAAGTAAGTGTTTAAAGATCATTTGTTAGAATCTAGCCCAAAGCACCCAATGTCACCCACTGAGACCCCCAGAGGAGCTGGAATCCCTTTGCATTTCTGTGCTTTCATTTCCTGCTTCCCAAGTCAGCCAACACCTATGCTAATGCACCCTTGACTTTAAAACAAAACGGCAGGCCACCCAAAGCTACAGCTCTACAAGCAACTGCAATCCAGCCACATCCGCACGGATCTACGCCAAGGAGTCGGCGTTTGTGTCCCCCTGCGTTCTGGAAAGTGCCACCTAGCTGCAAAGAGATCAAATTTGCGGCGCCGGGACCTCGCCCACACCCGTTCTCCCACGCTGCCGTCTCCCACGCCACAATACCGGGTGTGCAGCATGAAAAATGCTTGGCACCGTCCCGGCCCAACGCGGAGCCCAACACACCAGGTGAGCTCCCTCAGAGCCCAAGTGAGGCTGCAAACGCCACGCTTGGACACCAGCCACCTCTACCTCCCATGCCACAGTGACTCAACAGGGACGAAATCCGAGAAGGCTGAGCCACACAGGCCCATCTTCCTGTCCCCAGAATAAACAGCCCAGTGTGTGAAGGAAGGGTCAGCCAGCGTAGCCTTCTGCGCACCTCATGGGGGTCCCCTCGGGCTGACGCTGCTGGCTCCGGGAAGAGGACAAGAGACTGAGCTCAGGGGAAGACGACCTGCTTTGGAGCCGCCGAACATGGGTTCAAGTCCTTGTGTCATCATTGGTTTGTGGCCATAGCCAAAGGTCCCCGTCTAGAAAGCAGGGATAATGAAGCCCATCTGAGAGGCTACTGTGAAGACAAACTGGGTGATGTAGGTAAAGCACACACTGGGCCCACAGGAGGGGCCCACAGGAGGCGTCGAAGGTGCTACTTCCTGTGTCTTAGGGGGCAGTGAGGCTGGCTTCAGGTGCACCCCACTCCGAGAGGCGGGCTGATGCCCTGGGAGGCTGCTGGGACAAGGGGGAAGGGAGAGGGAAGGACTGCGGCCACAACAGTTTACTAGCACTATCCCTTACCAAGCACTCGCTTTCTGACGGAAAAGAGCGGGTGTTTCAAAGGGCCAGGCCGAAACACAGGACCCGGATGGAGGAGTCCACACGGGGCTGCTCCCAGGCACCCCCGCTGACAGCCCCCAGCGGGGAGAACCAGCTAGGTCGCCCCCTTCCCCCAGCCCCCGCTGCGGCAGGATGTAGCTGGGTCTTTGTTTCTTGGTCCCACGGCACCTTTGACAGTCACTGTTTCCTGACCCCAGAACCACCACCACCACTCAAAGCCGTGTGCATTTAATGTGCACGGCAGCCGCCCAATTATTCAGGGCAGCTATCAGGATATAACAAATAAAACAAACAAAAACCTCAGGCGACATGTTTACCACGTCAGCCGCCCAGCCACCCTGTGCCCTGGAAAACACGCAGGGTGGCAGGTGGGCAGCCACCATGCACCACGGTTTCCAGCAACAAGGCGTTGCCTCCGACTCTCCTCCACGTCACCGGGAGTCACCTGCCTCCAACACAATCCATCTTGCAGGCGGAGGAGCGAGGTGCTCACAGGTCTTTTTGAAAAATGATCTTTTGTAACGTGCATTTTTGTCATCTGCTCTTTATTGCAATGAAAGCGTATGGTAATGACCTTGCTTTTTATTCCTTCCAAGGTTCTTGAATTCTAAAAGGGAGAGGTTCTGAAAGCACAGCACAGCTCTAAGGCCAGAGCAATCGGCCTGGGGATGCACGCAGCGGCCGCTGAGAAGACAATCTGCATCCAGCCTGCACCAGACGTTCCCTGTTGGTGAGTTCAAGGTCCCAGCCCACAGCGCCGGGCACGCCTGCCGGGTTGGAAGAAGGAAGAGGGGGGCTCCCAAGAAAGCCTGCTGGGTCACGACACTCAGGGCCACCGTACGCTAAGTCCTCCAAACGTTCAGCACTTGGACTCGGTTGCACGTTGGAATCGAGCTTTCCTGGTGCTGGGTTTCCCCTTCACCCCAGACATTCCGCAGGCGGCCAGGGTTGGGAGCCACTGCAAAGAGGCTCCTCCCTAACATGCCTCCCTCTTAGGTGCCGCGGGAGAGACGGGGTCCTGCCCTCTGCCCTTGGCTTTTCATACACCGAATGAATTCTTCACAGAACCTAGGATGTCGGGGGGAAATGCCAATGTCTAAACACACACTGAGGGACCTCAGAATGACAATGACTGTGGATGATTTTTTAAAAATTACAGTTTTCTGAACTTGACCGATATACAATGACTGTCCGTGTATTGCTTGGGGAATGAGCGTATGGTTTTACAGTTCTGAAAACAGTTTAGATTCAAAGGAAGCAAAAAACAAGGGTGGGGTCTACGGTGGTGACCTCTGACCTGGTGAGAAGCGTGCCAGTGACACCTCGAGGCCCACACAGTGGAGTTCAGGTAACTTGCGATGGTGCTTTACTGACAGTTGTCCTGGGGTGACCACAGAGAAGCACCCACACGGCCACCCCCAAGGCTCCTGGATACCTTAGCATGTCACCACATCACCACATACCCAATGCTGACAACCCAGACTCTAAAGCAGGTCACAGGGGACTATAATGGGGAGAGAGGGGTCGCTGGCCCACCCACCTTTCTAGTTGCTGTTCTAAGAGGGAAAGGGGTCAGGTGGAACCCCCTGCCTGTGAGTAACGGGCAGGAGTCAGGGGGTCAGGGGAAGGGCCTCAGAGTCAGGAGGTTAGGGCTCAGATCCCACCTCACGGCTGAGTGACACTAGGCCAGCGACTGTGCCTCGTTTTCCTCATGCATGTAGCAGGCAGCTGCTAGGTGGCCCTCATGACCCCTGGCTCCTACTACTCGTGCCCCTGAAATCCCCTTCCTTCAAGTAAGCGCTGAGCCTGGACACGGCTTTTAGCCAACAGAACCTGGCAAGCGACGGATGTCACGCCTATGACGAGCTGAGGAAAGGACTGCCTCGAGCCTGGGCTTGCTCCTTCTTCTTACTCTCTCTTATTCTAAAGAAAGCCGGTTGCCGTGCTGTGAGCGGCCCTGTGGAGTGGCCCACGTGGCAGAGAACTGAGGGGACACCTCGGCCACAAGCCTGCCAGGAACCAGCTCTCAGTCCAGCAGCTACAAATCACACCGTGACCTGGAGGCAGATTCTACGCAAGTTGGGCCTTCAGACGAGACCTCACTCAGCCTTGTCTTAATGACAGCCTTATGAGGGACCCTCCTAAGCCACGCCTGGATGCCCATCCCACAGAAACTGGGAAACGGTCAGTGTTTATTGTTTTAACCTACTTAGTTTTAGAACAATTCGTTCTATAGCAATAGACAGCTGACACATCTGTAAAAGGGGCCAGTAACTGGACCAAATCCTGGTATGGATATGGGGGTGAAATGAGAAAACACAGGTAATGTACTTGGCAAGTGCTCACCTCACAGGTAAGAATGCTAATGCCAGGGGCCCTGAGGGGACCCCACAACCACCAGGCTCCCTTCCCCAGAGCAGGCAAGGTCCCATCAGTCTGCCACCCATGCCACAGGGGGAAGACAGGGAGGTCTAGCGCTCCGTGCTCCCACCTGACTGAGTCTGAAAGGCCAAGTACATTTAGGGCACACTTTCTGGCCCTGTTGTTTATGTCCTCAAGCCTTGTTCACCTTCGCTAACAGGCTGTCAGCTCCTGAGGGCAGGAAAGGACAATGGATAAAAGGGGCAGAGGACTGGCAGGCCCAGGACTGGGGGCTGAGCAGAGGTAGACCCTGGACAAATACTCATCTCTCAGGGCCTTACTCTCCTCACCGGGGCATGGGGATGTTGTAACTGTCGTGAGGGTCCAGGGATCTGGTGAGGGTTAGCTTGTCTTCCTAACACCATATGGCCCACTAGGAGTGCACAGTGGTGTGCAGTGAACCTTCATTAAAGCCACAAATACACCAAAATTTAGGTGGCCAAGTGTCACTACATTTAAAAAACAAAAGGAAGCTTTGAAACAGAGCCCTTGCTAATCTTCTTGACTACAACAGGCTTTGTGAAACATTCTTGGAACTGTAATCTGGTTTATTAATACTAAATGGTGTCAAATACAGGTGGGTCCACATGACAAATGGTACCCCAATTCACATCACGCAGGGTACTTTAAGAAACCTGTGTGCAGAACTTCCAAACCCCAAAAGCATGTGAAAAAGAATCACGTTTATCTCCATCAGGAACATCCACATCAAACACAAACGAAGACTTTTCAGAAGAGCAAGATGGCGGATCAGGTTAATACTATGCCGACTGCTGCCCAGGCTCACACCAAAATTACAAATAAGTGATAGGACCATCAACCTAAAGAGTCCTCTGAAGACTAGTGACCGGAGCCCCTACAACTAAGGATATAAAGAAGAGGCCACACTGAGGCTTAAAATGAAAAAACAAAAACCAATGACTTTTCAAAAGGAGACACATTTTGGAAACTGAGATCAATCTCTCAACTCCCTGGTGTAAGCCTGGTTCAGAATTCTTTACTTCTCATTTAACCCACCAACGAGAAAACACCCACTAAGGGTCTACTACCAGTCCTCATTTGAAGAGACTTACTCATCGGCTAGAGTGGGAGAAAATGGAGGTGCCGACAACAGGATGAACGGATTTTCCACCCAACTCAAGGTTCTGCCTGTTCCCTCGCTCACTGAATTATTCTACAGACATCTACTGAGTGCCAACGACACATCAGCATTGGGTTCAGCGGCACAAAGACGACCTCTCCCCCGTGATTGAGGAGACTAAGGCCTCTTGTCGTCCCCACCCGGTCTCACTCACCCCCATTGTTTCGGAGGGATCACAGCCACAGGCAGGACTGCAGGCCCTGGCCCCAGCCCCCACCTCTCCGGTTTCTGTTTTATTCCATCTCACCTGCATCGTCTCAGGAACTCTGTCATCTGCAGGCCCGGCCCGGGGTCCCCGCCCCAGACCACAGGGCCACCTCCTGCTCCTTCCTACTCCCCACGACCCCCACTGCCTGGGCTTCCTCGGCCTCACCGGCCACTGCCTCGCACCCCTTCAGCCACCTGTCACGTCCCGTCTTGGCCACGCCCCGGCGTCTGGCCTCCTTTGTCCCCCTGTCCTCTTCCTTCACAGAGCGGAAGGAACAGGTGTGATAACAGGGTAATCAGGTCACCGTGAACCTCACATTTGTCTAGGAATTCATTTTTAGGTAGTCTGTTCCTTCGCCTCAGGACTAACTGTAGACTTCGAAAGAAACCACTGCGTGGAAACTGAAAATGACAGAGGCCATACCCTGTGCTTTCACAGCACAGGCATGTAATGCTTAAAGGTCTCGTTTTCCAATCGAGGGCTCCGGCTAAACTCCCAAGTCACTCGGGAGGCCGTGGCCGACGTGCCTCGGAAGCCCACTGAGAGCGCGCGTGCTAATCGAAGCGGGCCACGGCCTGCGCAGTGGTCCAGAAAACGCCCCCGCCTTTCTGCGCTGGAATCGGCTTGGGGAGTGAGCTCGGCTTTGTGCTTGTTTCTTGATCGTTATTTGTGGAGCACTGCTGCTTTTATGGTAACCTAAAAGCTGTCTCCTGCTACCAACTATACGAGATTCTGGGAACTCTCCCCAATCGGCGAGAAGCCACAATTTGCTTAATTTCTTGGTAATCGTCCTTCACCAGCGAACAAGAATTTCATCAAGGCAGTCTAACAATACAGACAGCTTTTCTAACTAGACAGTTGGGAACAGAACCCCCCCCCCCCACACACACACACACACACAATTAAACTGCACAAGACTAATGGCTTTGGAGTACAATTTGTTATCGGTCTACTTGAACAGATGCCAGTATTTCAACTACCCAAGCCCAGCCAGCTCTCTACAATTGTTGTGTTTTTCTGGAAGGAAAAGAACATTAATTTTATCTGCAGCATACTTGAAAATTTCAGGATCGAACAGGGCAGTCATCTGACTATGATTTTTGAGATGTGAGTTGTCTAGGTTTCCTGAATGACATGACAGCTATTTGTTAGAAGCGGGCCTGGAACCAGGGGAAGAACCAGTATCAACTCATCCATCGTGTAGATGCAAAACGACAGCAGTGCCCACGGTGAGCTGCTCTGCTGCCTGCCAACCCCACAAGCAATTAGTAGAAACCCGTCAGAGCGTGAAAGATTCCATATGTGACACAGATCAAGGACTAAACTATACACATAGAAAAATGTATAGAATATTAGTTTGGAGATCTTTCAGTTCATTGATTTTTTTAAAGAAAGGACACAGAAGTACAGATCAGAATCTCACAGGAGTGGGAAAGACTTTAAAAACTATATATATGCCATCTTCTTCTGGGAAGATGGAATACATGTACTTTTCCCTGTTCTTTCCACTAAGTACAACTGAAAACCCTGGACGTAAGACTCTGAACAATGGAGAAGAGAAGGCAGACCAGTTAGGGATCTCAACAACTGAGGAATGACACAGTGAGGAGTTCCACGGATTTTCTTTATGCCTTTTACGTTTCAGAACTGGAGCTAATGGAGCCAGTAACCATCCCAGAAATGCCAAAAAGTGAATACCAGAGAGAGAGAGAGAGAGAGAGAGGGAGAGAGAGAGAGAGAGAGAGAGAGAAAGGCCTGCTCTCTCTCACCAGGCTACCAGGAAGTGGACAGCCTTGCGAGAGAATATTTAGACAACAACTACTCTTCTCTAGCCATCAGCACAGAAAAATGGCAGCCCCACCCCCACCAGCACAGGCTTAGTGGAGAGCCTAGACTCACAAACCTGGGAGACTATAATGAAGCACCCCAATCTCTGTGCCAGGTGGTGTCCAAGGAAGCCGAGTGGACAGCCAGGTCTCCTACCCACACCAGGTGTGAATGAACAACACCCTGGCAGAGCCAGCCGAGACCTCAGCTCCCTGGGCTTTAAACAGCCCCAACCCACCATAATGCAGTGCTCTCCCTCTCCCTGACGGGACGGAGTCAGAGGAGTCGGAATGGAGAGTCCATCCCTGCTCAGTAGTAACAGGGACACCCCTCCATGGGGTCAGTGGAGCTCACATGAGAACAGTGACAAGCTGGCCCTTCCCAGTCAGGGTCGTATCGGTGGGGGCCTCTTGGGGAGCCTGTACTTCTACCCCTACTCAGCAGTAACAAGGAGGCCCTCCCTCCCTGGGGCATCCATGATGGCCATGCGGAGATCCTAGACTCCCATGTCCACCTAGAAGTCAAGAGCTGGTGTGCCACTTTACCCACTGGAGCAGTATCAGGGGAGACCTGCTAAAATATGACATTTTAATAAGATCCAGAGTATTACAAGAATCCCTAAAATTGAAACCTGGACAGGTTTCAATAAAAAATTGTTAGCCACAGCAAGAACAAGAAAGATCTCAAAATGAATGAGAAAAGGCCACAACAGCAAGACGACCAGAATATCCAAATTATCTGACAAGGGTTTCAAAAAGCAGCCATTATAAAAATGCTTCAGCAAGAAATTATAAACACACTGGAAACAAATGAAAAAGCAGAAAGTCTCTACAAAAAAAGGGAAGTCATAAGGAAAAGCCAGAATGGAAATTTTAGAACTGAAAAATACAAAAACTGAAATAAAAAGCTCAATGGATGGGATCACCATCAGAATGGAAGGGACAGAGGAAAATTAGTCAACTTGAAGATGGGACAATAGAACTTATCCAATTGGAACAAAAGAGAGAAAACAGACAGGGAGACAATGAACAGAGCCTTAGGGACGTGTGGGATCGTAACAAAAGATGGAATATTCACATCACTGGAGTTTCATAAGGAGAAGAGAGACTAGAACTGAAAAAGTATTTTTAGAAATAATGGCTGAAATTTTCTCAAGTTTGGAAAAACAATATAAACCATTCAAGAAGCTAAGTGAAGTTCCAACTAGACAGAGCCAAAGCAATGCACTCCAAAACACATCCGAGTCAACTTCTGAGAGCTAAAGGAAAACACCTTGAAAGCACCCGGAGAGAAACGATGCACCACCTACGGGGAGAAAACTATCAAGACAGCAGCTTTCCCACCGGAAGCCACGCGGCGGGGAGACGTGCACAGCTCTCCGGCGCCAGAAGCAAAGAACTACTGTGTCCGGAATGCATCCGCAGTGAAATTACTCTTTAACAATGAAGAGGAAATCGGGTCACTCTCAGCTGAAGAGGAACTTAGGAAGAGGAACTTAGGAATCGGTCATGAGCAAACCTAAACTAAAAAAAAAAAAAAAAAAAAAAAAAAAAAAAAAAAAAAAGGCAAAGGAAGTTGTCCCTGCAGAAAGAGAAAGATAAAAGAGGGAATACTGGGAGAGGGAATGGCGAACGAAGAGAGAAAGAAAATTATGAGGAGTTACAATACGACAGGCTTGCTTTCTCCTGAGTTTTCGGAATTATTTTTAATTGGTGAAGCAAAAACTGTAACACTGTCTTACGTGGTGCTCAGTGTACGTACCTACTCCAGGTAGATGGTGTCAGGACTGAGTTAAATTGGAGCATGCGTAGCTGACGTCGTGTCAGAAATGACGGAGTGCTGTAGCAGAGTGCCGAGAGGAGGGGAGATGCATGGCAGTGTTTTTCCTCTAGAAAATCAGAGAATGTTCTCTGATCATAGTGGAATCAAGCAAGAATTCAAGAACATACATATAACAGAACAGTCTCCAACTATATGGAATTCAAACCAAGAGGAAGTTTCAATAGAAATTTAGAAATACATTGAACTGAATGACAATTAAAATACAACAGATTAAATTTTAAGGAACACAGCTAAAGCAGTGCTTACATTAAAAGTGAGTCTCAAACCAATAATCTAAGCCCTTGCTTCAAGAAACTAGAAAAATAAGAGCAAAATAAACTCAGAGAAAGCAGAAGGAAGAAAATAATAAGGACAAAAGTCAACATTAATGAAACTGTACACGCGGCGGGGAGACGTGCACAGCTCGTCAAGAGAAAAATCAATGAAATAAAAATTGGTTCTTTGTAAACACCAATAAAATGACAAAGAAAACTGACAACGAAAAAGAAATTATTAGTATCAGAAACCAAACAGGGATGCCACTATATACCTTGCAGACATCAGAAGGATAACAGAATACTATAAACCACCTTAAATACACAAATGTGATAAATTAGATGAAATGGACCAATTCCCAAAAAGCACAGACTACCATAATTCACCCAATAGGAAAGAAATGATTTGAGTAGCCCTGGAACTATTAAGGATATTGAATTTATTATTAAAAACCTCCTCAAAAAGAAATCCCCAGGCCTGGATGGTTTCACTGGAGAATTCTACCAAACGTTTAAAGAATTAACACCAATTCTATATAATCTCTTCCTGAAAACAGAAGAGGAAACTATTTCAAACTTACTCGCTGAGGCCAGGATTACCCTGACACCAAAAGCAGACAAAGACATCACAAGAAAACTATAGTGCATTGTAGCTTGTGAATATAGATGGAAAAATGCTTAGAAAATAATAAGGACAAAAGTCCTTGCAAATAGAATAGAGCAATATGGAGGAAAAAATTATACACCATCATGAACAAGTGGGGTTGACTTTAGGGATACAAGGCTGGTTCAATATTCAAGTCAATCAATGTAATAATCCACCATATGAGCAGGCTGAAGAAGAAAAATCACGGTACCATATCATTTGATGCAGAAAAGCCATCTAATAAAATTCAGCACCCACATAACTAAAACTCTCAGAAAACTAAACACAGAGGGAGCTACCACAACCTGATAGTGAACACCGACCAAAACCTGCTGCTGACGGCACGTGCAGTGGGGGCAGACCGAACGCTTTTCTCCTAAGATCAGAAGACAAGGATCTCCGCTCTCACCGCCTCTCCTCAACATGGGGCTGGAAGCTTTCTCCAGCACAATAAAGCAGGAAAAAGAAATGAATGGCACATGTACGAAAAAAGAAGAAATAAAAACATCTCTATTTGCAGATGACACCATGGTTTACAGAGAAAAGTTACCCAAAAAATCCTCTTAGAACTAATAAAGGTCACAGAATACATGATCAACATAAAAAAACAATTGTCTCAATCTAGCAATGAGAAATAAAAACCAAAAAGTAAAAACATAATACCACTTATAATCTCTCAAAAATAATGAAATATTTAGGTATAAATCTAAAAAAACATGCAGGATGTCTAAGTTGAAAATTAAAATATGCTAATAAAAAATGAAAAAAAAATCAAAATAAATGGGGAGAGATTCTGTATTACTAAATTAGAAGACAATTCTGGAATTATAAAATTATCAAAAATCTAAAAAGACATTAGAATTAATAAGTGTTTTGCAAGATTACAGGATATGAAATCAACATAGAACAAATTATATTGCTATAAGAGAAAAAATGGACAAAACATAAAAAAAGCAATAAACAAATGACTATTTCTTTAGAAGGAGAAAGTATAAAAGCCAAAGCAGATAAAAAATACGCAATGGAAGGAGGAGAAAAGTAGGGCAATGTGAAGATGAAGAAGGAGAAGACCAGAGAGGGCCTGGTGGAGGGCCTTACGCTCCGAGGCATCCTTCACCGGAGTGTCCAGTTAGCTGGGCAACAGGGAGTTAGTGCTGCACTTTGAAATCACAGCGTGTGCTTGAACAACTTTTCAAAGCAGCCCTTTCTGCACTAGGAAAAGGTTTCCAGCTTTTATTTTTATACTCCACAGCTTGTTTGTTTGTTTGTTTTTCTCCATTTCTTTATGATGGTCAAATGCACATAAAAGGTACCATCTTAACCATTTTTAAGTATATACTTCCTTGGTGTAACTGTCCCCTCTTATCCATGGTAAATACATTCCAAGACTCCCAGTAGGTGCCTGAAACCACGAATAGTACTGAACCCTATACACGAGGTCTCACAAGTTCTTGAACTCATCCTAGAAAAAGTGCTGCATACCTCACTGCTGAACATCACTACGGTCACCTTCGAAGTTCTCCCCTTGGGAAGCTTTGCACTGATACCAGGACTTAGTCCACCCTTCAAAGCAATTTTGGAGCCCTTTTTCTGGAATGACCATCAGAGTTGTCATCATAAAATGTCTGATGTCTTGAATGTCATCAAAATGTCTTCTTTTCAATATTTTCTTTATCTTCAGGTAAAGAAAAAAGTCACTAGGGGCCAGATCAGGTGAGTAGGGAGGATGTTCCAATACAGTTATTTGTGCACCAGCTAAAAACTCCCTCACAGACAGTGCTGTGTGAGCTGGTGCATTGTCGTGATGCAAGAACCATGAGTTGTTGGTGAAAAGTTCAGGTGGTTTTTGTCTAACTTTTTCATACAGCCTTTTCAGCACTTCCAAATAGTAAACTTAGTTGACTGTCCAATTGGTACAAACTCAAAATGAACAATCCCTCTGATATCAAAAAAGATTAGCAACATCATTTTGACTCTTGATTTGGACTACTGGAACATTTTTGGTCGTGGAGAACTGGCTGACTTCTGACTTCCATTGTGCTCTCTGACACTTGGTTTCAGGGTCATATTGGTACACCCATGTTTCATCGCCAGTGATAACATGGCCCAAAACATCATCTTCCCTCTCCAAAAGGTCTTGGCAATCTTCAACTCTCCTTTGCTTTTGTTCATCAGTGAACTCCTTCAGGACCACTTTTCACATACTTTTCTCATGCCAAGATTTTCAGTTAAGATCTTCTTATTTCTCCATATATATTTACTTGGTCTGCTATGCTTCTCACACTCAGCCGATGATTTTGACACACAATTCAATGAATTTTTGCAATGTTTTCATCAGTTCTGCTCAATACTGGCCGCCCTGACCTCTCCTCATCAGTGGCATGTTCTCTCCCCTCAGAAAAACATTTAATCCATTTGTACACTGCTGTTTTCTTTATGACATTATCCCCATAAACTTGGACTAACATGTGCCTGAGTTCACTTCCACTCTCGCCAAGTTTAACAAGAAATGTAATGGTTTGGGGTTTTTTTGCTCTAATTTCAGCTCTGACATTCTCATGACAGCACATAAAAACACGCAACAACGAGAACAAACGCCACTCAGCAGGACACCACCACAAGTCGACACAAACACAGCTGTGAGACACAGATAGACCAAGGTTATGACACCTTACCGAGGGCTGTGTACAGTGCCGCCAATGTTAAGTGCATGTGGCAAGTTCGTGAACTTAACTGTCACACCTCATATACTGTTTTTTTTTCCCTATACATAAGAACCTATAATAAAATTTAATTTATAAATTAGGCACAAGAGATGAACAATAACTAATAATCAAATACAACATTTATTACAATATACTGTAATAAAAGTTATGTGAACGTGGTCTCACTCTCAAAGTATCATATTGCATTGTACTCACCTTCTCACTTAAAGGAAGCACTTTCTGCCCTATCTTTGGCATATCCAAAATGCCAGCATCATTACTCTTGCACTCTGGGGCCATTATTAAACAAAATAGCCATCAGCAATCAGAGCAGAGATCCCTGATATTTGGAGGATAGTCTTTATCATTCACCTTGGTCCCTGAGAGGTGCAGGACTTATAAGTTCCACAAGTCCCAAAGCAGATGTCAGTGGAATTTAATTCGGAGAATTAAAAACTAGGAATACCAGCAAAACACTTTAAATTACAGCTTTCACAAAAGGAGAAACGAGGCTGATGGGCCAAAGAACCAACGTAAGGCAGTCTGAGGGCTTTGGGGTAACTTCTGGGTACAGGCCTATCATCTTTCTTATTTAAATACTAAGCAACTCTTTCTTTCATATTGTATCACTATTTCATGCTGTACACACACACGAAATCATTTCTACATAAATCGGAGATCGAAATCAGAAAGGCTAAGCAAATTTCTTTATGGAATTCCTATTTATAAAGAAGTATTTTATAAACAGGACACAGGAACACTAATCATAAAGGAAATGATTAATAAATTCAATTACACTGAAAGAAATCTGTTGATCAAAAGTAACCTTTAAAAGACAAAAAGGCAAGAGAGACTGGGAAAAGATAGTTGCAACACACAAAATTGACAAAGGGATCCCATGCAGAATATATAAAGATCTCCTGCAAGACAGTAAGGAAAGAAGATGACCCATTAGGAATAAAAGCACTTCCCCAAGGATCCACCCAGCCAATAAAGATATGAAAGTCGGCTCAACCCCATTAGTAATCAAGGAAACTAAAACCACACTGAGATACCCACCAGATTGGCTAAATTTGAAGACTGAGAATGTCAACAGCTGTGAAGATGTGGGACAAAGGAAATGTTAACACCCTCCCAAGTGGACAGGACACTAGGGCAGCCATTTCAGAAAACCAGCAAGAACCACAAAGACTGAACACGCACATCACCTGTGTCCCAGCTAATCCACCTCTAGGCACACAAGGGCTGTCCGGGAAGTACCAGCCATGTAGCAGGAAACAAAGTGGCTGGGGTTTTTCCGGTCAGCCCTTGTGTGCTAACGCAACTGAGTGCCATGAACACAGGAGCCACAGCCAGGGGTGTTTACAGGAGCACTGAGATAACAGCGAAAGCGGGGAGGGGGCGTCCTGGAAATAACCCAAATCTTCATCAACACTAAAATGGATAAATAGGTTACGTTATTTGTACAGGGAATACTACTTTGCTTTGGAAATAAATGAATTACATACAAGAACATGGATGGTATGAAAAACGTGTTGACGGCTCCTACTGGCCGAATGTGGACATCTTAAACATCAACATGTAACTGTTCCTAACAGACTGAATAAATTAAAACCGAAGTTTGTATAGTGATATAAAACAGAGAAACAAGCTCTTCATTACACAAGAATGCCGGCTAATAAATATAGAAAGAATGGTAGAAGACGACAATTACCCATTGCTTAGTTGTCAGTGTACTAACTGAATTAGGTAAGGGTCTAAAACCCTGGCCAGAAGGTCATTGGGAAATGAAATAGTCATGTGGTGCCAAAGTGTCATCCTACAAATTACCAGCAATCTGTAAAGGGGAAAAGTCTACCTTTACTGTAAGGTGACATAGCAATCGCACCTTAACCTACTGACCAAATTTGGCATCACTCACAGTGAGACTACTGAACACAAGTCTCCCTTGGTATGGATGCTATGATTACTTTTAGAAAAAGATAATCTGAATCTAATCAAGCTCTAAGTCTTGAATAAGATAAATAATAGAATAGAATAAGCTAAAGGTATTATGGCAGACTGTAGTTCCCAAAGATGGCTGTACCAGTACGCATCCAAGTCCATGTGCCTTTGTTACAAGGAGACATTGACACTTGTTGCTCTGTGGGGAGGCAGGCAGATGGATGTTCCCTCCCTGGCATGTGGCCAGGCCTATGACAAGGACAGAAGTGATCCTGAGTAACCTTGAAGACAAGGTCATGAAAGGCGATGCTTCCGCCTTGCTCTCAGTCTCAGGGCTCACACCTTGGGAGCCTTCAGTCAGCATGTGACGTGAAGCCTTGCTCCTCAGAAGCCACCACTCCTGGGGGACTCCAGACAGGAGAGAGCTGCCCGAGGAGCCCCCACTGCTCCAGCCCCAGCTCAGAGACACGTGACGAGCAGGCCCTTCACATGACTCCCACCTTGGCCTCCGACCTGCCTCAGACCATGCCGAATGGCAGAGACAAGCTCTCCTTGCCAAACTCCACGCAGGTGGCAGAAAGGTGGCCAGAATAAGTGCTGGCGTTGCACTAAGCCACTAAATTTTGACATGGTTTGTTAGGCAGCCATAGTAACTGCAACTGATACCTGAAGAACCAATCAAACAAATCTAAACCCTGAGACAGTCTTCAAAACCACTACACCAGACTCTTCTAAAGTCAAAATCGCTGTGTTAGTCTGCTAGGGCTGCTGGAACAAAATACCCCTGGCTGGGTGGCTTAGACAGCAGAAATTTATTTGAGTGCCCTGGTGGTGTACTGGCTAGGCTTCAGTGCTCTCAGTGCCGTGGCCTGGGTTCGACTGCCAGCCAAGGAACCACCCAAAAAAAAAAAAAAAAAAAATTATCTCCGCACAGATCTGGAGGCTGCATGGCCGAAATCAGGGTGTCAGCAGGGTTGGGTTCTGATGAGAGCCCTCTTCCTGGCTTGCAGGCGACTGCCACCTCAGTGTGCTCACATGGCCTCTTCGTGTGCATGCAGAGAAGGCCAGCAAGCGCGCCGTCCTTTCCTCCTCTAAGGGCACTCTCTCCTCATGAGGGACTCACTCTCACGACCCCATCTCCAAATGCTATCATGTTAGGGGTTAGAGCCTCAACATAGAAATGGGGGTGGGGGGGCTCACAAGCACACAATCCATAACAATCATTAAGAAAGAAAAAGGGTGGTGATGGAAAGAGAACTGACTCTGGGTGGTGAACATAAAATGCAACACCTAGACGATGCGATGACCTGGAACCTATGTAATTCTTGCTAACCAACATCACCCCGATGAGTCTAACAATAAAAAAAAGAAAGAAAGAAAAGAAAAAATGAAATATTTTGCAAATAAGTAGAAAGGGGAGGGGATGTGGTAGGAAGAATGACCTCCCACAAAGATGCCCACACTCTAACCCCTGGACCCTGTGAATATGTTAGTTAAGTGGCTAAAAGCATGTTGCAGATATAAGAAGATCATTGTAAATCATCCAGGTGAGCCCATGTAATCACATGGGCAGGTAAAGGCAGAGCTCTCTGGCGGCAGTCAGAGAGACGCAGCAGAAGGGGGAGTCACAGGGATGTGGGGCATGACAAGGACTCAGCACTGCTGCTGGAGGAGCCGCATGGCAAGCACAGAAGGGGGCAGCCTTGGAGCAGCAAAGACTGGCCGGGCTGACCTCCAGCAAAGAAGTGAGGACCTAGTCCTGTAACCACCAAGGAACAGAATTCCCCCAACACCCTGAATGAGGGAGGAAGCAGACCCTTTCCCAAAGTTCCTAATAGGAACAAAGCTCTGCCAACACCTTGATTTTGGCCTTGGAAGACCCTAAGCAGAGGGCCCTGTGAAGCCCACCCAAATTTCTGGCCTACTGACGCTGTGAGATAGTAAGTTTGCATTGTTTTAAGATGCTGAGTTTGTGGTAATTTGTTACAGTGGTGATGGAAAACTAATATAGGAGACTTGTCTAACATAAAAACTAGATATAAAAGACATTCTTGGGATAGCTGGGAAATTCACATAGGGATTAGATAACATTATGAAATTACTGTTAATTTTCTTAGTTGTTGAAATGGTACTGTGGTTATGAAGAAGGACATCATAAATCAAGCTTGTCCAACCCGAGGCTCCTGGACAGCTATGAATGTGATCCAACACAAATTTGTAAACTTTCTTTAAAGACTATGAGATTTTTTTGCAACATTTTTTTTGTTAGCTCATCAGCTATCGTTAGTGTACTTTATGTGTGGCCTATGACAATTCTTCTTCTGCCAATGTGGCCCAAGGAAGACAGAACATTGGGTACCCCTATTGTAAATCTTCAGGCAAGAATGCCAAAATACTTCCACGCTTAGTGCCACCATGTCTACAAGTTAGGAAGCAAATGTGGCAAAATGTCAACAACTGCTGAATGTAGGTGGAAGGCAAATAAATGTATGTTCATTTTACTCTTCTTTCAACCTTTCTGAATGTTTAGGAAAAAAACTGTTAATACAGGGTTGGAGAAAAAAATGTTGAGTTAAAAATGCTAGCTAAGAAAGAAGACATAGTATGTGAGTCTATTTATGTATTAAAAAACATAGGTAAGTGGTAGAGATTATCATAAACGTCAGAATAGTGGTTATGTGCAGTGGAGAGAGATGGAGCTACGATTCGAAAAGGGCACACAGACAGCGCTGGGTGCTGGCAAAGTTTTCTTTCTTAACCTAGGTGGTGGCTATATGAGGGCAAATCCAAAGAAAACCCTGGAATTATCTTCTGGAGGGCGGGCCCCTTGTAGGACAGGCTTCCCCTGCTGGGTGAGTGTTCTAGGAACCCGCCTGCATCCGTGCACCAGCTGGCGTGGTTGCGAGAGGCTGTGTTTGGCTTCAGTGAATGTTTTTGGAGACTCTTTCAACACATTTGCCCATTTCATGGTGGGTGATTGACACAAACAACATGAAGCATGACAATGTACCTGCCCACACTGTACTGAGTGTTCAGTTTTTTACCAAAAATGACATGACCCCCGTGCCCCACCCTCCCTATTCACCTGATCTCACCCTGAGTGACTTTTTTGTTTCCCCAGATGAAAAAGTCCTCAAAGAGCAATGTTTCGCTGATGTGGAAGAAGTGAAACAAAAAACAACAGAAGCACTAAAAGGCATCCAAATCGACAAGTTTCAAAAACTGTTTTGGGCAGTGGAAAATAGCATCTCAATAGGTGTATTGTATCAAATGGAGAGTAGTCTGAAGGTGACTGAAGTTTAAACATGTAAGAATAAATACACAATTTTTTATAAATAAATTCCAGGTTTGTTTGGGTCCTCCCTGTACACTGCAATAATAAATTATATGTACATGGTTTATGCTTTAGTCTGTATCTGTCTAACATTTCACAATGAAAGAAGTCATAAAAATAATTCTGTGTTTGCAAACTCACTGCCTATTTTTTAAAACTTGTTTTTATTATTCATGTATGCTCTATGTTAAGTCAGAAAGAATTGATGGTAGGCCTGTATTTCGATTCCTACCAAATAAAGCTTGGGAGCACAATTATTCTTAAGACCCTTTAATTCCAAACAGAAAAACAAAATAACGGACCCACTGAATCAGAAAATTTGGGGGTGGGGCCCAGAAACCTGTGCTTTAACAATCCCTGTTGGTGCTTCTGAGGCTTGCCAAGGTTTCGGAACTCTTGCTGCAAGTACACACATAGATAATCCTTGTTATTTTTCATGGAGCAACACCATCACCTTCAAGACCTTGTAGGTATTGCTGCCAACGCAGTGAAAGCCCCTTGTGTCCACACAACTGCAGGCACCCACTCTACCAAAGGCTGTCCGCAGGGATGCACGAGACGCCGTGGAGATGCCTATTCTCTAAGGCATTTCCAGAATGACCTAATCTCTTCATTAACCAGGAGACGCATTTCCCTGTGAAGAAGCTGAGGCTAGGAGGGGCAACAGATCACGTCCCCACGTGTGAATGGCAAGACCCAAAAACCCAGACCTCTGAGATGAGCGTCCAAGACCCAATCTCCTAGAAGCACTTCATCGCATTAAACTGGGACATTGTCCCATTAGCTGCGTGCACATCCTCGACAGCGACGACCTGAGTGGGCTCGTGACAGCCCTTGGGGGCTTCGGATAAAACAAACTGCTTCCTCCAACAGCCTCCTTCGCCGAGACCTCCTGCTTTCGCCAGGGCTGACAAGTGCGGCCGCGCCCCTGGCGGAGGCGGCAAGCTGGTGCATGCAGGCTGGTAGGTAGCGAGCCTGCGCGGCTCTGCGGACAGCAGCTGCACGTGTGCCACGTCAGCAGGAGGAAGCGGCTTCCCGCCCCACGAGCGCCGTCTGCAGGGCACCAGCCCTCCCGCAGGCAGGTGAGCGCTACCACGTGGGCGGCCAGTTCCCGGCAGCTCAAAGGGCTCGCCTTCGCCCTCCCGAAAAGGAAAGCCCCCGGAGAAGGCTAATTCTCTGACTCTTAGGGAGCACGGGGATGGGAAGCCAGAGAGCCGCCTGACGAGCTCTGTCAGGACTTGAGAGGACTCAGAGTCAAACTGCTCGGTGTCTGTTACATGTTGCCAAGGAAACCGCAGCTCCGAGCTCGCCCAATGGGAATCTTCCCAGGTTTTCAGGCACATGGCCCTCTGTTCTTTTTGTTTTAAGCTATTCTTCGAATTCTTTTAAAATAAAAAAAACATTGAAAATGTTTTCTGTCCCCCTGGAGCTCTCCTTATTTCTCGTGTTTAATCCATCCTATCGAACATTTAGTCCTCTATGTAAATAAAATGCCAAGGTAGGTAAGGGCCTTGAAGCAGTAATAATTTTCACTTTGTAATCATACAAATCATGGAAATAAATCATGAAGGCATGTTCCAAAGACCTTGTTTTGGATGAAAAGGGAGCACTGCTCCCACACCATAGTAACCACACGGGAGTGGGGGAGAAAGGGCTCAACAAAGACCCTCATTGGTGCAGGCAGACCAATCCCCTGTGTAAAGAAATGCAAGACGACCAGGGAAATATGCAAAATGACTGCAATTCTGTGAGGCCACAGTATTGTCATTAATTGTTTCAGGTATAATAATGGAATTGTGGCTAAAGAAGGAAGCAAAGAGGGAGGGAGGGAGGGAGGGGGGAAGGGAGGGGGAAGGGAGGAGTAAGCCTTCCTCTTTTGCCATATACAAGCTCTTCATAGATGAAGTTATACAATATCTGGGACTTGCTTCAAAATGATTCAGAGTGGTGGAGTGTAGACAAAATACGACAGGCCCCATAACAGCCACCGCTGGAGCTGAGTGATGAGTGTTTGGGGGTTCCTTACACTACACTTACTTTTTTTGTATAAGTTGGAAATTTTCCATGATAAAAAAAAAATCTTTTTTTAAAGAGGCAGGAGAGACAGAAGACAGGAAGGAGAGGAAAAGGAACACAGGTGAGTTGAGATAAATGGATGAGAGAGAACGGGGAACAGAGAGGACAGGCGAGAAACCAAAGCAAAGAGATCAGTGCCAGCATGGGGGTGCCACGAACCCCTGAGCTGCTCCCTGGGTGGGGGTGCCACAAACCCCTGAGCTGCTCCCTGGGTGGGGATACCATGAACCCCTGAGCTGCTCCCTGGGTGGGGATGCCACGAACCCCTGAGCTGCTCCCTGGGTGGGGGTGCCACGAAATCCTGAGCTGCTCCCTGGGTGGGGGTGCCACGAACCCCTGAGCTGCTCCCTGCTTCACATGAGGCGTGGATGGCAGCCACACCCTCTTCCCCCCTGGCCCACCCTCATGGGGAGAGGGCACGTTCAGAGCTCGCTTCAGCAGATGGCGTGAGCAGGCAGGAATTCCTGTGCCTTCCCAGCCCCAACACGGGCACAGCTGTCAGTCTTGCTACTGGGCACCGACACAGGAACACCAGCCAGAACTCAGACAGCAGGAATTCAAAGTCCCGGGGCAATGAGTGCAAATAAAAACCTCTGAGAGTTCCACAGTACAGAAACGCAGCAAAGAGTCAACTCCTGATTGCACCAGTAACAGAGAACAAGAAAAGCTGAATTAACCCCAACACGGTCCGTGCCTGGTCCCGGGATGGGCTTCAGTTTTGGTGTGCTTTGACTTTATACTGGAGTATGAGTGCTGGGGGGTTGCTGAGCCCACACAGACAACTCAAGCCCTCTGCCGGCAGAGCCCATGGGTGCTGTGTGGCATCCCACCTGGTCTGGGCTTTACCTTCCTTCTAGTACGTGCCTGTCTGTTGTGGGAACTCCCAGGAACTGCCCCAAAACAATTACCCAGAGGGCTCCTGATAAAAATTAGGCCCCAGAGTCTGCTTCGACCAAGACTGACCGCCAAGGCCTGTCCAGGAGCAGTGCAGGCACCAGAAGCACAGGTTAAGAGAGAGATCGAAGTCAGAGACACATCTGCCCCAGCGGGCCACACCAAACAACTTAGAAGCCACCTCTGTCCTTTGTCACAAAGAACTCACTGCACCATTCCCTGGGACCAGCTCATGATTACCAAGGCCACATAACCCGAACCCACAGGAGTCACATGCACCCTGTAACTAGACAGGGTAAGTGCCCCCACTCAAAAAAAAAAAAAACCCTTCCCTTGCTCTCTCTCCCTCTCTCTCCCTCCCCCACCCTCTCTCTCCCTCTCTCTCTCCCTCCCCCGCCCTCTCTTTCCCTCGCTCCCTCTCTCTCTCTGCCTACTTGGGAATTTCATTTCCTTTTCGTTCTTCCCTCAGTAGATGTTCAGCTGTTCAAATTCAGCTTTCAGTTTCTTGCTTTCTATCTTTTCAAAAATAAAGCTGTTTTGGGAATAACATCTGAAAAAGTGAAAACAGCGCCATGCTAAAAGTCATCATTTGATAATCACTCTGGCTCACCAGCAAGGCATTAATTCCAGAAATGTAGAACTTTTTTTTTTAATCTAGGGAATTCAGCCTTTTAGGAAAAAACGAGGAGCATGCAACTCCAGGACTCCAGCGTTCCCGCAAGGATTCCCACTCAGGGGAGGGCAGGCAGAGTGACCTGCGACCCAGTGTTCAGGTGGCTTTCTCCCTCTGGGGGAGGAAGGTAACATTCCGAGCCATCTTTTAAAAAAATACACTCTGCTAATTGTTGGCCAGCCATCTGTGGACTTGTCTAGTGCTTCTGAGACATTAGGAATGTTACCGTTTGCCTGGTCAATTAAATAAACTAGTTCTCTACCGCCTCACTTTGCTGTCCCATATGACCAAACCGATTAAGGTTGAATTAAAGAGCACTTGTGCACTTCTGGGCAGGACAGCATCAAGAATGTGGGCATCTGAACTTGTTTCCACTACTCTCATTAAAATGACCAGCAGAATTTAAACATGGGGGTCCAGGGGGCCGCAGCAGTGCTGGCAACAACAGAAGGTACCATCGACGCGCCAGAAACATCAAGGACTTTTGGCAGATGGGAACAGATAGAAGAAAAATACCGTAAGCCAAACAGCATCTGCCCCTCTAAAGAACAGGTTGGGATCTTGAGAAACAGGGCTGTAGCACCCCCTACTCCAAAGGGCAAAGTCCAGAGGGGGCAGTGGGCTATGAGGTAGGTGGACAGTCCATAAACTGGGCACCTCTGGCTGTGGTGGCTCAGCAGCACTCAAGCTGTCAGTCAGGGGTATCTGATCCTCTATCAGACCACAGATCAGACCACAGATCAGACCAAAGAGAACGATGCACCAGGGCAGTGGATTCCCCAAACGCAGACAGAAATAAACAATGCAGAGACAACGATGACAGAGCTTCCACTCCCCTCCCTGCAGGCTGATGGATCTCTAAATTGAACGTCTACTTAGTCCACTAAAGAAAACAGGAAGGAAAATCCACCAAGTGTCTATGAAGAGATTCTGAACCAAACAAGGAGAACACAGCATTCCAAACTGGTGAAAAGGATTTATGAAAGGAAGCAAAAATAATTTTCAAGAGCCTCTCCTTGTGTCGTCAAGAAAATTTCTGAACTATATGGTCTGTGAAGATGGGATAAGATAGCAAAAGTAAGTAAAAGAAAAAAAAGCATCTGGCCAAGAGACTTGAGAAAGAAAATGGGAACTGAATGAGATAAGGAAAACAAATAACAAATCTAAAAATACAGCAGCAAAGTTGTCATTTGCATTAGAAACCATACCAAGCAACATCGAATCTGTAGCGACTGAGTCCGTGACGTGGAAAGCAAACATGAGAAGTCCTTGCAAAGAGAAAGATCACAGCTATAAGGAGATGACTGAACTGGAGGACGCACACCGACAGAAGGGCTCTCAGGAGGGGACCTACAGAACTGCCCTGGGAAAGACCCACAAAACGGTGGGTCACGAGCGGCATGTCACCCCAATATATTTAACAGTAGAAAAAAGAATTAAAAAAGAAAGAGTGGTCTCTAAGTACCAGGTGAAATTAGAGCTCTAGAAAGTCACTATTTCAAAGGATATTTAATAAAAGGGGAAAATGTTCATAAATAGCAGATAAAAACAAGCAAGATAAAAAGTATATGAGGGCTGTCCAGAAAGTATCCAGCCATGTAATATGAAAAATCGAGGCACGTATGGCTGGATTTTTTCCGGACAGCCCTCATATACATTATGAATTCAATTGTACAAAAGTAAATTACACAGATGTTTATAATTCCAGAATACAAGATTGCAAGGAACCGTCCCAGGATGTTACATTAGGCACCCTGATTCGTGTCCTTCTTTACACTTTCCGGTATTTTCTAATCTCCAGAAAATCAGGAAAACTGTCCGTTCGTTTCTGAACCACCTATGGTTGATGTTCCTGGGCAGGACTAGGCTAGCCATAATCCCAGAGGGATCGAGTCCCTCTCTGTCCTCAAAGAATCTACAAGCTCATATCTGGAGCAAAACGTGACAGTTCTCTGGGCCTCAGACTGCCCGTCATTCTCTACTGGTGATTCCCTACTGGTACAGGACAGCCTGCCGGGTTCACAACGCCACCAAAAGAAGGGCTGGTGACCTTGCAAGTAAGTGGTAAAAACGCCATCAGTGGTGCAATTAGAACTTGATTCGGCCCATGACTTATCTAAAGGAGCTTCCAAAAAACAAAAGAAATCAAGGATTTGTTTAAATATGTTTGACTTTCACTCTTTTTCACTGTGCTCATCAAATCTCAATCATGTAAGAAAATGTTGGGAAGGAAAAGGAGATCCCATTTGGATTTCTCCCAGGTGCTTCTCATGCGGAAAAGGATGTGAACTTGAACTTGACAGGCCCGGCCATGAAAACCCCAGTCATTGTGCGGAGTAAAGGGGATGCTAAGACGAATCACGACTTTGGAAGGGCCCTTCACAGAGAAGCCAAGCAGGCATCCACCTCACCTGACGACCCCCATCAGTGTCTAAGGGATGTGCCTTCCGCCAGCTCTGAGAGCTCAGCCAGACTTATGTGAGGGTTCCCACCCACCAAGGGGTCTTCACTAATTCCTCCCAGGTCTGGAATTCCAATGAATATACAGTTCAAAGCAGTTTTGCGACAGAATCTCTATGGGCTCTTACGGGCCTCAATGCCAAACTTGGAATGAAAGGTAAATAAATGGTGAATCGACTTAAAGCCCAGTCACCTAAAAGCACCGGATGGGCTGATGTTTAAACACATCTAACAGATTCCAGTAGCATTTTTAAACCATTGCTGAGGACAGCAGGAATCCTGGTGCAAAGCTTTTGCCACACATGATTCATAGCCAACTGTGAAGTTAAATAAGAAGCGAACACGCTTGGTGTAATCCCACAGAAAACTACTTGTTTGTAAGTGAATTATCCACTGGGGATGCTTGAGTACTTGTTGAATGCTAACCCATCGCTCCTGCTGTCTGCCTCCCTCCCTTCTCTTCCCCCAACCCAAAGAGGAGGCACACGGGTTGGGTGAGCACAGTGCCCCGTGAAATCAGAACCTTCATTAAAATAAAGACCTTCCAAGAAAAAGGGTTGACTCACCCTATCCCAGCTGAAACACAGGCCCAGTCGATCCAGCTGTTTCCTCATGTATTTAATATTACTGTGAAACAAAGGGAAGAAAGTTTAGTTTTCAGAGGGTGGGGGGCGGGGGGAGCCGGAAACAGATTACATTTGAGAATGTGAAAGGAAACTGGAAAAGTCTAGATTATTCCAAAAAGCTTTATGTGTTCTTTTGCCCTGGGGAAAAAAAATTAATCGCTAAGAAATGACGAAAATGTTGGCATATTAGAAGACAACTATTCTTTGGACTCATACAGAATCTTCTAGAAATCAGAGTGGTCTTTGGCCCCAGGGATGGGCCCTTCCTCTGGCCTTCAGATAGGCAACTGCTCGGTATGCACACTCCTCCTGACCCATGTGCACGTCTATACTCTGCACAGATCTGAGCCAAACATTCACACATCCAAACTCCACTGAAGAGAAAAACCTTGAACCCAAAAGAAACCTGATGCAGGTCTCTGCCAATCAAAACCTGAAGTCTAAAACTGTCCAATAAATGGGAAAGGAGAAGAGAATGAACCAGCTTTAACGTAAAACGAGATGAGAAAACACATCAGTTTTTCTCTTGGGGTAAGAAAAAGGACGAATTTGTTTCCACTGCATCCTTTCAGTCCCAGCAGGCTGCAAATATGAAAAGCCACGGGAATATTCACTAGGTGATCCCTGATTAGCTACCAATAGCTTACCTTATTCCAGGCCTTGTGCTAAGCAGTTTGGCAGGGAAGTACCTTCTATAGACTGAATGTTTCTGTCCCCCCAAATTCATATGTTGAAACCTAAGCCCTCCATGTGATGCTATTTGGAGGTGGGGCCTGTGGGAAGCAATTAGGTCATGAGGCCAGAATCCTCACGAGTGGGATCTGGGTATTTACAAAAGAGACCCCAGAGAGTCCCCTATCCCTTCCTCCACATGTGGACACAGTGAGAAGATGGCTGTAGATGAGTCAGGAAGTGGGTCCTCACCAGATACCAAATCTGCAGGGGACTTGATCTTAGACTTCTGAGCTTCTAGAACTATGAGAAATAAATTTCTGTTGTTTATAAGTAGGCTGACCAGACATCCCATTGTGAATGGAGAGAAGACAATGGTCCTGCCCCATGTCAAATGGCACACAGGGTCAGCCTAGTCTCACTGGGCTAAATTCAAGGTGTCAGTAGGCTGACCCTATGTACCATTTGAAACAGGACAGGACCGTTGTTTGTCTCATTTAAAATGAGCGTCTGGTCAGCCTATTTATAATCCCCCCAGACTATGGTATTTTTGTTATAGTAGCTGACTAAGAGACTTTAATCTGTATCCCTTCATTTGAGGTAGGAACTATGACTATCCCTCTTTTATAGATAAGTAAATGGAGGCACAGAGATGTTAAGTAATTTGCTCAAGGTGATTAGCTAGCAAGAAGGCAAGGCAGGATTTGCACTTAGGTGGCCTGATTCACAGGTCGCCTTCTTAACTGCTACCCTCTAGTACAGGGGTTGGCAACCTTTTTCTGTAAAGTGCTAGATGGTAATGTTTTCAGCTTCGTGAGCCATACTGTGCCACTGCATCGTGAAAGCACCCCTACAAAATATATAAACACATGTGTGTGACTATGTTGCAATAAAACTTTATTTACAAAGTCAGGCAGGCCAAATTTGGCCCATGGCCGTACATGTGCCAATCCTTGGCCTAGCTTACATCAGTTACACCCTATTTCATCCATTTTATTTGATCGTCATGTGCCGCAGAGAGCTGAATGGTGCGGTGGGCGGTTTTACAAGGGAGCCTTGGTCAAGGTAAAGCCAAGGAAGGCGAAGACACTGGAGGCAGGCCCTAGGACAGAGCCTCTACATCTCAGAGGGGTGGGGTGGGGAGGACCCAGATCTCTGTGAAAGAAGCTGATGGGGTGGGCCCAGAACATTCTGCTGGGTTCTGGTATGGGGCTCTCAAGACTTCAAGAGGGAGAGGGGTGGGCACTGCTGGCTCACACGTACACAGAAGCCTGAGGTACAGGAGGGGCTGGGAGTGTGCACCCTGGAGAAAGCCATGCCCAGAATAAACTGGCCATTCTAGAACAAATGTCTAAGTTCGCCTTGCTTTGAAGTGGTAAAGGTGAAAAATTAACAGAATTTTCATAGAAAATCATAGTGTGAAACATGGATATAGCTCAAACTATGGTCAAGATAAGAAGCATTGTAGAAATTTAACAAATGCAACCCTCTCCTTTTTCTTCCAAATGCAAATTCTCAAAGGAAGAACTTTGTAAAAAGCAAAGCATCACAACGAACACAGCAGTGAATACGCAAAACCCAGCAGTGTTCTGTTGGCTTTGCTTTCTATTTCTCATGCACATGTTTTTACAAATTTTAAGGTTTCTGTATGTAGGTGTTTGAATGCGCCCGTCCACACGTACCTGTGCGTCCAACTGGCCGGGTGGAGGTTCCTCTGGATCGCAGCGTTTTCCGCAGGCAGTCCAAACGCGTCCCATCCCATGGGGTTGATCACCTAGCACCCAGACGGGAAACATCAGGCGTGGCAGACTGTTGAGGCCTATGTCTGCATTGTCTTCTGGGCACTTCCTCCTACTAACATGTTACCCTTTTCTGGATGATTTTTAAAACATGGTGTTGAAGGCAGGCTGGCTATCTGTGCCTTAGTCTAGAAGAGAATTTAGAAGGTTCTACCTCAGGCACCAAGAGCAGTTATCTCTGACTAGGTGTTCTCATCACTACTTCTGGTGTTCTTCCTGTCTATAATGAACCTGAACTGTTTCTCTGAAATCATAAAAAGTTTTTTCAATTTCAAAAGTATGTATAGTAGACTCTCTGTTAACTGGAACTCAAACAACCAGCACTCTTAAACAATCCGCAAAGAAAACGAAGAAATAATACCACATTTCTCTGGTGTGCGTGCTGGTTAACTGAGAGTCTTATGTTTATCTGGCACCTACAATCCCCATGGGTGCGGGTTAACTGAGAGTCTACTGTACACACAAAAATGTATTGTTGGTCAAAATATTCACCTCATGTTAGTATTTTCCAATTAAGGAGTCGTGTTGTCGAAAACAGCAGCCACTAGCTACATGTAGCTACGTATATTTAAAGTAATTAAAATGAAAAATTCAGTCCCTCAGTTGCACTAGCCACCTTTCAAGTGTGCAGTAGTCACTTCACTTCCTATATTTGCACTCTCTAAAGAACAGGGAATCCTAAGGTCTTAGAGCTCACAGAGAATTTTGAGGTATATCCTCCATCCCCACCCCCTTATTTGACACCTGGAGCGACTGTGGCCCAGCAAGAGGGAGCAGCCTAGCTACATGACACCGGAAGTGATTACCTTAAGCCAGGACGGGCCAGTAAGGCATTCATTTCTGCAAATGAACAGCCAGTTATGACTCAGCTGGCAGATTCAACAGCAAGTTCTTCAACGTATCATACATGCCATGAACAGGGACAATAGCTTGAAACATGTGTTCTGGCGTCAAGGGATAGCCTCAGAAGGCCAGGCTCCCTACCATCAGGAAAGACACCTGCTTTGAAAACCCAGTCTCCTACTCTTCTGTGACACTGCTCTCAACCACACCACACACACACACACACACACACACACACACACACACAGAGCTTCTCTTCCAGCCAGATGTTTGAAGCTCACACATGGATGAGTATGACCCATGGAGGCTCCAATTTTTCTAGAAAACAGCCCTTTCCAGCTAACCCTCTTACTTCCTATTAAGCCCCCAGTCTGTCAACTGCCATGAGCTGGGCTGCTGGGTGGCTGGTTGGTTGGTAACCATGCACAGAACCTGAGCTTCTCACACACGCTGCCTAGGGATAATGACGAACACTCCGAGGGGCTTGCGGGCACCACCTCATCACCCACACATATCAGAATGGGACATCTGCACTAAAGAAATACCTCTCATTTTCTTCTATAAATTTCCCCTGGTTACTGAAGTAATGCATATTCACTTTAAATTATTTGATCCATTGAGAAAAATATTCCAAAGAAAATAAAACTCACCTGTAATTCTATCATTCAGTCATACATAACCAATAAATTTGGTCAATTTGTATCCAATTTTTAAAAAATTGGGATCACACTATTTATACATGTGCTTTTCTATCTCCTTTTCTTTCCCACTGTGCACCCAGAGCTTCCTTCCAAGGGGCACACGAGCATCACCCACAGCCACCTCTGCCTCAGGTCCTTCAGTACCTACAAACAAAGTGTCCCAGATGGGACTTACCCTCCCGTCCGTCCCCAGGTCGCTTCTCTCCCGAGTTCCCTCTTAGCAAACAGCAGTAAGAGGACTGGCATGCCCCACCCAGGGGGTGGAACTTCGTGCTTTAACGTCATCCTGCCATTATGCACACGATTACCTTTTAATTGGGTTTTAGCAGTGTGATGGAATAACTCCATCTAAACAACAAAGACCCTGCTCTCTGACTTCAGGCTCGTGAGTAGGAAACACCAACAAAGGCTCATTCTTCAGGCAGCTGTGTGACTTGGGGGGACGAGCCCCAAACTCAAACTTGCTACTCACTGGCCATGGACCTGCAGCACTGACCTCGAGTCTCAATTACCAACTGTGACTGAAAGAGCCACCTCACACTGTCAAGAATTACATGCCGTGATGCCTGCGGTGCGCCCAGCACATTGCCCAGCACACTACAGGCACCCAATAAAGGGTAATGCGGGCTGTTGTGGCAGCTGCTGTCACCTGCTGTCACCGGATCTTCAGCACCTCACAACGTTACACACTCCCGCTTCCCGTCTCTTTGGCCACATTCATTACGGTGACTATCCGACAATAGGTACGGAGACACCTTGACCCCACACAGGTCCGCATCCACTCACACTCCTAAGAGTGGGTTACGTGTAACAAGCCCCGGTAGCAGGCTGGTGCCAGGCATAGGAAGTGCCTCACCAGAGTGAGCAGACCGTGAGGCGTAAGGGCCAGACAGCCACCGCGGCCTCTTTTCCAGAAGAGGGGCGCCCAATCCTAGGGGGCCTGGCCCTGTAACACTCCGTATGAGTCTGTAAATTACACCAGGATCTGCAAATAACAAACGCAACCTCCCTTTTGGTTTAAGCTGGTGTGAGCTGGGTTTTAGTCCTGGCAGCCAAGAACCCTAACTGAAACGAACAGGATACAGCTTTCCCTTGAGTACTGCTTAATCCATAGATGAAAAACATCCACTTCTATCAATTATTTAGCTTCATGGTTTTTTTCTCTTTTCCTTTTTAATTTTCAAAAGCTACAAAAAAAAAAAAAAAAAAAGAAAAATCCCATGTGGGATATGCGCTGGATTACTAGAAAGTTCTTTAATACTTCCACGGACAACGCCAGAGTGCCGCTCCCAGCTGAGCTTTAATTCTCCTGGGGCGGCTTTGCTGGTGGAATAGCGTGTTGCATGACCGTTCCACCAACCAAAGGAAAACTTCATTACCACTTGGTTTCTTTGTTGGAACTGCCAACATGGCACCAGTTCAATGTTTCTGCCGATTAACATTCTGTTAGGTACCATCCCTGTTTTTAAAGTCAATACAGAAGACAGTCACATAAAAACCTGCCTGGATTTACATACTATATATCCTTATGCGTTTCTATTTTTGCTGTCGGATGAAATTTACATATAAAGATGTTGTAGCTCACATATTATCAAAGCTGTCTATGAAAATAAAGTTAGAAAAATCTTAAAGCTTCTTCGTATTTCATACTCGTACCAAAAATTAGCAAAAATTGTATGTCTGCCCTAGAAGACAGAGTGTGTGAAGGCCTTTGCATCCGGAAGGCATCCAGGATCGCTCTTTGCACCATGGGCTGGATCTCCGGGATAAAAAGTCTTGGGAGCCCAGCGTCTATGAAACAGGAAAGGGTCCCACCACTTCTGCACCCCGGGTTTCACAGAGAAGCGACCAAGTGCAAAACACACTCCTGGGCTATTAGGTGATTCCTACTGTCAAGGCGGAACAAAGTGAGAACCTACAACAGATCTCAGAAGGCACCAAAGTTTGTCCTTTGCCCCTGGCAGCAGATTCCACTTGGTGGTCAAACTGTCACCGCTTGTCTGTGTGAAAGACTGTGCGAGGCACTTCCTTCGCCATTCCCATTCACGTCTTGGTCTTAGTACATTGTCCTGATCAATAAGATCCCCACGTTCTTGTCTATGATTTCTCTGAGGCCAAGACCATCCAGAGCATTCACCAGAACTACTCTAAACACCCACTTTGGCTCTAAAATCCCTATTTCTTTCTGTCTATCAGCATAATTTGCTTTAGTTTTTCTATTGTTCCATAGGTAACAGGAGCCAACTAGGGAGTTTATCCTAAAACCAAAGACGTAAAGAGCAGCACCTGGGCTTATATACGAGGGACCCCTAAGCCCTCTCGATCCCCCATGACTAACCCATTTTTGGATAAGAGTGCTTTCTGCCGAAAGGAATTAAGAAAAAGTCCTAGTAGCTGTAACTTGCAGCTCCATAAAATAAACATCCAGAGTGTGAAAAGTCATCATTTCCAGCTGTCCTTCTAACAAATATCCTAAGTATTTTAAACTGAGTACGAGGCCAAAGGGGACAGCAAAACTACCCAGGAATTCAGAGGAGCAGGACACGGCCACCACCTCGAATGGAAGGCCAAAGGCAGGAGGCAGCGTTAATGGAGCTCAAAGGCCGAGACTGGTCACAGAAGCTGGAACAGGCAGGTCTGCCAGATGCAACTAGGCTAATGGAGGGGACACTAACCAGGCCAGAGAGAAACTCCCTGCTTCTCCTCTCCTCCTTTCCTCCAATTCTGCCAAAATGCCTTACGGTCCAAATCCAGCCCGAGGCCAGCCGACGCCGGAGCTTGGGAGCCATGGCCTGCCGGGGCCTGCCCGTCTGCCATTCAAAGCACCCAATGGCAAACTGGCCAAGGACCAGCACGGGAACACTGGAGGGACCGTAAAGCCTACCAAGACCAGAGATGTCAAAGGGGACTCAGGGCCAGCTACCGATGAGGGGCAAACACAGGATCAGAGCCAGGTGGTGGGGCCCAGCGCCTCTGCTGTGGACTCGGTCACATGACCATGGCTCACCCTGACAGGGACAACTGCTCCCACCGGGCACAGCCATAGGTGTCTCATGGTTGTCAGGCAGGATGGGTGGCAAGTGGACTAAGAAGGGACACAGGAGTGGGCAGAGCTACATGCGACAATGTACAGACAGGGCTCTGGAGGGACACGCACCACAGGCCTGGGTGGAGCCCGTCAAAGGGGACCGCAGCCTTACGTACATCACATTTCTTTTTTTTAAGGGGGAATATGGAATTTGATGTACATTTTAAAATAGGTTCTTTAAGCAGGAAAAAAAAGAACAGGTAATGGTACAGCTTCTCCTCCAGCACAGGAAGTGAGGGTCCGTGTTCAGGGGGAGACTTTGGAGGCAGAAGCAGGAAGCTGAGTCCCCAATGGAGAGAAAAGCGGCACGACTGTTATGATGACCAAAGAGCTGGCGAATTTCCCAGGAGCAGCCAGCGTCGTCTCCCTCTCATCAGCAAGCAAAGCTTCGTATCCGAAACCAGTTCAGCTTTGAACTGACAGCAACCATGGTTACCGCCTCTCGAAAAGTGGCTAATTTCAGAGCATGCCATGGTTTCTCTGGAGTAGATTCAACAGTTTATCTCCAAGAAATGAGAAACATCACATTCAGTTGTGTTTAGCAAGTGTAACAGCCCACCATTATTATAGATTGCGGATTAAATTCAAGAGAATACTCGAGAGTAAAAAAAAATCTGGTGGCAGCACCCAGGCCCAAAGCAGAAGACCTCCTCTGGGAGCGTAGAGGGAGGTGACAGATGTCCAGACAAGTCAGCCAGTGTCCCATCACGACTTCATCCTCTCCTGCAATACGTCTGAGGGCACGAGCTCTGGAAACCCACTGTCTCCTTTCCGACGCTCCGGGGACCTGAAGACATGGAATGACATGCCATGCTGCGCACACTGGGCTCTGACGCACACTTGCTGACTAGTTGGCACTGAAAACCGACAAGACCTGTGTCCTGGTTCCCCGGCCACAAACTCTCCCTCGCTTCCTGATGCTCGCAGGTAATTACATCATGGTCACACAGCTGCCAGATGCACAACCTCAATGTCCTTCCTCCACAGGGACCAGCAAGCAGGCCCAAGCAGAAAACTCTACTGGGCAGGGCCGGGCAGCTTCTGGCCTGAGGCTAATGAGCCCAAGCCTCTGAGGTGCCTCGGCACGCTGATGCTTTAACCACCTCCCTTCTGGCCCAGAAGGTGCCAGGAGACCAGCTGTGGTGGGAAATGGGGAACTTTATTTCCCAACCATCTGTGCGTACATCATACGAAAACACAACAAAGTCACCATATGGTACTAAGTTTTAAATATGCCATCAGACTCTGCACAAGTTGATGAAGAACTAGATTGGCAGTGCAGCCTTTTCTGATTCCTGAAAGAGAATAATTTATCTCCGGCTCCAACAGCCCCGTGTAAGCATCCAAACCTCAGGACACACTATTGCTATTATTAATTGGGGTACACTGGAAAATTAGGTTACAGCTTTTAAACGGTCTCCTCATTGATCATTTTACACGAACCTTGCAACAAATCTATGATGTGGGAGTTGGGCATGCCACTGCCATTGACTTAAGCTCCTGATCCTGAGCACCTCCCTCTCCTTTTACACAGTCCACATGAAATTTACTTGCGTGTCCATGGTCTGGCCAGCTGTTGGTAAGTTTAGCTCTCCCCAAGAGAACTGTGGCAATCATGGCTTGCAGGCACACCTCCATGAACTACAACAGGAGTAGGAGGGACTCCGATTTGCACTGTCTCATTTCTCTCTGCACAACTTACTTGCTACAGGAGGAAACCAAAGTAAAAGCAACGTTGAACTTTCCAAATCATCATTCTTGTTCACTCTCAAACTCAAATTACAATCTGTGGTCCAACTGGGTTCACAAAATGCAGGGACAAACTGTAGACCGGGAGAATATATTTGCACTGCATTTAACTAACAAAGAATTAGACCAGACTACAAAAAGAATTCCTAATGTCACTTCAATAAGTCTAACAATAAAAATGTTTGTGTGTGTGTGTGTGTGTGTGTGTGTGTGTGTGTGTGTATAAAGAATTCCTACAGAGCAATAGGGAAAAGACAGCCCTGAAGGAACTTGGTAAATAATGTAAGCAGCCAATCATAGAAGGGAAAACTTAAGACAATAAACATAGGAAAATATCTCAGCTTCACTAGGATAGCACTCAGGAAAATGTAAATAAAAAACACAATTAGATGCCATGTCCTGCACACCAAATTTGCAAAGAGTAAAAAGTCTAACATTAGTAAGTATTGTCAAGGATGTAAGAAATGTCACTCATTGCTGCAGGAGTATAAATCGGCACCAACACTTTAGAAAGCAATTTGACAAGATGAGGTTTGGATACTCTGTGACCCAGCAAGGCCACTTCTCCCACTGGCTGAGTCTGGTACAAGCATGTTCACTGGAGCAAAAATTTGAAACAACCTAAAACTTTATCAGTGCAAAAATGGATAGTTAAATATTGTCATAATTATACAGCACTTGTAATGGATGAACTAACTCTAGAGCATCAGTTCCCAAGTGGTGGCAGGCGTACCCCAGGGAGTATGTGCTGAGCCAGTCAGGGGTATGCGAAAAGTAATCAGTAATGGTAACACAAGTAAAGCAAAATAAATGTTAAGTTTGAATCACAGTTAATGGAAACACTTCAAAAACTCGATCACATTAGCAAATGATGATTGGTGAGGGTGTGGCTATGAACCCTCCCCCCGCAATCACTCTACCAATCATTATGCAGTGTCAGAATGATCTATTTGCAATGTTTCTACAGCTTCCCCAAACATATAAATATATCCATGGCCAGACTGTTCAGTTTACTGACTGAGTAAAAGTAAGTTACGTCGTCTTTAATCGTGACTCTTTTCAAGTAGTTTTTTTTACTTAATGTTTAAATACTTGATTGTTATCAATATTTAACTGTTACGAATATTGTAAAATTAAATCTGTGGTTTGTACTTTCAGTGTAGTTTTTCTTTCCTAACTTATTACCTCATTTCCACTATTTTACAGTCGGATAGGCACTGAACAAAAGTGTCAGTATTCAAGAAGAGCTGTTCTAAAAACAAGGGGTACAATTTATAGAAATGGGTTTAAAAAGGGGTACACATGTGGGAAAAGGTTGGGAACCAACCAAGTAACAAACAGTGGCTTCAGGCACCAATCCAGTAGCAGGACAGATAATGCCAAGCGCCCGCAATGACTGGCTGTCAAGCTGCTCCTCAGAAGGCAGCTCTCTGCAGAGGATTCAGGCAGAAGAGGGCGGGGATGCACTTACTAAACGGTAGTGAAAGCCTGGCACACACACGTTCTCAATAAATACTTGTTGTTTGTTGAAAAATAAAAAATAAAATAAAATAAACGGTGGCGAGTGACTTCCTGCAGTGAATCAGAACCGTACAAGCAATCATCACAGCCACCACCTACTAAGGGATTAGTGTGTGCCAGACACAGTACTAACTCATCTAACCTGCACAACAACCCTGTAAGGAAAGAGTTACTGTTATCCTATTCGAAAGACAAGGAAAGCAGGGTTCAGGGACACTGAATGACATGTGCAGTGTCACTCAGCTAGAAAGCTGTCCAGCTCCTGGATCCAGCCTGACCCTGGGCGACTCCACTGTGTCCGGTGGGTCTGAGCTGCCTACAAGGGTCACAGGACCTCTGGGCCTACAGCTCTGCCCTGAGCTTTCTCTGTAACGTTTCAGCCACCCAAGGGAGTAAGAATGCCTGACTACGTCCCCCCAACCACCTCTGCTAACGGGCTTCTCTGCACCCTGCCGTAAATGCAGTTTTGATATAAAAACTTAATTTTCAGCAATTTGCCTGCACTCATTAATTGTCCATAATAAGTTGGCATAAGTAAAAAAAATAAGATAAATCAAGTTGAAGAATCACAGTTAGATAAAGAATTACACTTCAGGCAGAGAGTCACTTCATTCCACACGGCCTTTTTCTAATAAACATGGCAGAAATGATGGGAAGAAATGTCTGGGCAAGATGACATCCGGCATAAACCAGGGAGACAAACACCTCTGGCCATCTTAAAGCACATCACAAATCTCTGAACTTGAGAGCATAAAGTTCTTAACTCAAGCGACAAAGAGACGTGAAATTTTAACTTGGCTTCCTTTTTAGGAATACTTCTTGCTACCCATGTCAGCTCGGAATAAGTTTGCAAAACCAGCTGTGATGAGGATGCACTTGTCTTTCTATAAGGAAACCTTTAGAGAACTGGGGAGGTGGCAGATAGCACGGGTTAGTAACAGCCGGTGGGAGAGCCAGGTGATGTCTGACAATCGGTTCTCCGGTGGACAAAGCCCCGATTTGTAGTGTTAATTTCCGTGGTGTAAACACTCCCAACATGTTGGACTTCGAGCTGCTAAAGTGACTAACAAACACGAAACGGGGCAGCGAGGCACTGCGGGCTCCACCCTCCGCGGCAGTAGGGCATTTCCTGGTTACTACTACGGGCCGGGTACTGCCAAGTGCCTCAGCATCATCCTCTCTGACTCCCTGTAACAACGGGCCAGTGGGCAGGTGCTACTTTATCTCCACTTTACGACGCCTTAGCTGAATGAAGTAGCTAGTCAAAGGTCACACGGGAAGCGTGACGAGCTGGTATTCGAGCCCCAGCAGTCCAGGTCAGTGGTCTAAGCCCCTCCTCGATCTGCCTGTCTGTGAGCAGCTAAAGAAGGCCCCGTGGCGATCCCCACCTCGCCTGACGGATGCTGTCAGGGAGGGTAAAGAACAGGCCCCGGCGTCACTGGCAGGGGGATGGGAAGGGGAGGGGACCGACCCCCATCAGCCAATGAAGGGGCTTCCTCCTGCTCCCGCCTGTCAGAGGGCCCCGCTTTAGTGGAGCCCTTCCCAAATCCCACAGAGTTGTTACTCCCAAATATTTTCTTCTTACAAAAAACTGTACTTTTTCCATTATGAAATAATCACATGCTCCTCAGAGGACACAGAAAATATCCAACACCCAGAGAAGCATCCGCGGCCCCACCGCCTCCGCACAGCGCGCGATCCGCATTCAGACCACGGGCTGCCTCCCACCACGCAGCGATCACGCACTCACGCGTCTCACCCGCCAGCCTGTGACCTGCTCCTGGGGAGATGTCCTGTGTTACCCACATTTGTAGCTACCGTTGCCCCCACCCCCACCCCATCTCCATCCCTACAGAGCACAACACCCAACATATGGCTGCCCCCCTCACTCCATCTGGATGCTTTATTCCAATGCCTTCCGGTTCATAAAAGGAAATACTGAGCTTTCTGTGTTTATCTTCAAAGCTGTCTTCCTCTTCACTGAAATCAGTTTTCCTTATTTGTCTCAAACACACACGACAACATTCCTGTCCCGTGTGGGGCAGCAGGGGGCAGGGCCAGCGGGCGCCTTCCCTCACCTGCATCCCTCTCATCTTCTGGAACCGGGCAATGGTGTCGCTGATGGTGTACACGCGCACGTGGCCCATGTGCAGCTTTCCAGAAGGGTACGGGAACATGGAGAGCACGTAGAACTTGGGCTTGGATCTCTAGGAAAGAAAGACAAGGAACGACGGTGAGTATTTGCTAAGCGTCGACTGGGAATCCGGGAGGCACACTCTCCTCTATGTCAGCGGTTCTCGACCTTTGGGGATCGAACGACCCTTCCACAGGGGTCACCTAAGACCATCGGAAAACACATAGCAGATATTTACATGACGATTCATAACAGCAGCAACATTACAGTTACGACATAGCAACAAAAATAATTTTATGGGGGTCACCACAGCATGAGGAACTGTATTACAGGGTCGCGGCGTTAGGAAGGTTGAGAACCACTGCTCTATGTCATCATTTAAAACTGTTTCCACAATGCAAACTGACAAAAACGTAGAAAAGCAAAATTCCAAGCCCTGATCTGAGCTAAGGAATGTCCAAAATGATGCCGAGCAACTTTTAAGTGCTAAGTACCCATATATATATTTAACCTTTTTTTTCTCTTTTAAAAGCTTCTCTTTTAAGACAGCATCTGTCAAGGTCTCAAAGAACTATGCTTTTCCAAATGAAACTCTCACACATGTCCACACAATTCAAGGAAGCAATAGTGAATCACACAGACGTGACATCTCTAAAGACGTCACCCCTTCTGAAATCCCCTGTAGCTGCATTCCGACTTGGGTTTGGCATAAAGACCACGATCCTAAGGCACCAGGTTGGGTCCTGGGTTTCTCTGCTGCTTCGTGAGCTTATCTGTCAACAGAAAAAGTTGACATGGGGAGGTAAGAAGAAAACCTCGGCCAGCGAAGCAAGAAGGTACTGTTTTGCAGGGGTAGGTTATACACTGCTCCAGCCTCCAAGGATGCTATGTCAGCATGGACAACACAGGAGACAGGGACAAGCGTCCCAACGGAATGAGCACAGGGCAGGAAGTCCCTATCAGAACGCTGATTTCAGACACCTTAGTTCCCCCACCAGTAAAATGGGACAAGGTGAATGTTGTCACAAGTCCATGCACAAGGGGATACGCCTCCAAAAGCAAGGCGATAGTCATTTAACTAACTTCTTAGTGAGGGCCTGTTGTTCAAGGGTAAAGACTGTGTTTTAGTCCTCTCTTCCCCACCGCCCACCCCCAGCCGCCCCCAGGAGTTTAGTAACTGTTGGATAACTGTCTGGTGGCCTCTGTGCTCTGAACAGCCTGGTCACTGGCACTCCTTACTGAAGGGCATTTTCCCCAGCAAACGTCACAAAGCTTTCCAGGTGACAGGAATGGGCCCCCTGCCCAGCCTGCATCCTCCCATGTGAAGAGAGAAGAACAACAGGTCACACTGCTTCTGGTGAGTCACTGAGGGTCAGAACCGGGCGACATTGTCACCATTTACTCTATCTCTGTCTCCAGCGTCTCTCTCTCTCTCTCTGTCCTTACTCCCTCCTGGAGCCCTCTGAGAGCTCCTTACAGCTTTGCTTCCTCCAAAAGGAACGAAAACAAACGTAAAATGATATTCATAACCAGTCCTTCGTGTTTGTGTTGTGGGGAGGGGGAAGTGTTTTTTGCTGAGTATTTGCATGACTGATCACTGACACAGCCAACTATAACCAGGGGAGCAGAACAAGAAATCAGATGCTTTCCAAATCTCATTTGACCCCTTGCTTTAAACTTCCTTTAGCAAAGAAGTTCAGAGCCACCAACATGTGGCAAAAGAGACCAGAGAGGAATTGTCTGTGTGCTGCCCGTCCATTAGAAATGACCCACGAGTGGCTAAGTCAAGCTGACTGAAGGGAGCAGGGGAATGGGAGTACATAGGGAGCCTGGAACCACTCTACCTGGGCTAGAGAATCACCGTGAAATGCTGAGGTGACAACTGCTACTGACTTATATAAATGGATGGGAAGCAGCACATTCATCACGCACTTACATCGGAACCTGCAGATCCATAACTCTTCGGGAAAACCTCAGAGGTGGGAGACAGGACCTGAGATCCAGGATTCAGTGGGGAAGAGGGGACTCACTGTCCTTAAGACGAGTAACAGATAAGCCTCTCGGCTCGTAAATAAGTCTCTCAAAAGAAGTACAAGACCTCATTGTTACTGGGCACAAAATTGGAAATAAAGCAAACTATCCACTCGGTTCATCTCTAGGGACATGGGAAAACAGCTGTTATAGAACTCTTTGGGACCCCAAAAAATGAAAAAAGTCCTTGATATAAAGTATTTACAGTTTTTCATTATAAAGTTTTTACATTAAACCTATTTTTCTTTTACTATAATCATCTTGCTTTTATTATAGTGATATATTTACTTTTTGTATTGTTTATTTAACAACTAATCTTGCCCTAAATATTTTCCACATAAAACTTCTTCATTAACACCTCCTTTTTGTATGTCTGTCCAACAAGGATGAAATGCATGTAAAACCGAGGGATTCACTGAAGAGCAGCTAAGGCAAACGCCAAAAATGAGTTTATGGAAGATATGTAGAAAAGTACTGCTAGCAAAAGCCTTTAATGCTCGTGGATATTTTTGTTTATTGCAGGAAAAGTATTCAGCTTATTGCCTGCCCCTGACTTTTGCTTTCTGTGTGAATTAAGTCATTTTCCTCCATGACAGTGAAATGTATTCTATCCTTTGTGCATGGAGAGAAGAGAAGGAATTGTGGGAGTTTATGTTACAACCAAGCAGGATTCTGACTGAAGGGGAAATTTTTTTTTTAATTCATTTTTATTGATAGACTTTTTGGGGTGATACCTGTTAGCAAGATTTACACAGGTTTCAGGCATACAATTCCACAGTGCATTGTCAACTTGTTGTATAATACTTTCACCACCTAATGTGACTTCTCTTTCCATCACCCTATATTTAGCTTCCCCCCCTCCTCTCCCACCCCCTCCCTTTTGTCCCCTCCCTATCCCACTCATCTGAAGGGGAAATTTTTACAATTATATAAAAATGCAGGAATATAAGCCTTTAAAAGAAATGAAGGTTGTAAGCAACAAGAAAAGGATGTCTTACAAATGGGTCCTATTGATTTTGACAGCTTCTGACATCAGGAGAAAGGTGAGTTCTGCATCTTTACAGATGCAGCTCCAAAGCTGTCACGGAGCCTGGAGGACAACAGAGAGGAGCACTCGGTAGGACCGGGAGCCCCAGTGCTGGTCCCAGCTCGGCCACAGGCTCTCAGACTTTCGGCGAACTCCTCTGCCTCGCTGGACTTAAGTTTCCAATCTCTAAGTCAAAGGCAGGTCCGGGTGAGAGCGTGAGCTCAGGACACGTGTGGTCAAAGGTGTGTGGCTGTGACTCCTGACTCTGCCAAGGGTTAGCTGTCCATCTCGACAAGCTGCCAAACCTCTCAGGGGCCTGTTTTCTTACCTTCCCACAAATGCAGACAATAACACCGCCCCTTCGGGTTTTTTCAGGCTTACACGAGGTAATAAATAGACAGATGGTGCCTGACGCAGAGCAAAATGCTCATTAAATGGGAAGTTCTTTGTATGATGACGATTGTGATGATGACAGCAAAACGTTCAACTTCTAGAAACTCATTCGGGTGGATTTCAAATGTAACTGATACCACAGGGAGGTCGATTAGAAATATGTCCAACTCCACGAGCATGCAGTCAGATGCTCAGATCCCGACAAAGGGACACACCAGACATTTTTATCCTCTCGCACCCTTCAGGCTATTAACACTTCAGTCTGTAAAATGCATTTGGTCACAATTTCTCATTTGGTTTTCTTTTTCTTTTCTTTTTTTTTTCCATTTGGTTTTCAAAACACTTCTGTGAGATAAAAGAGGCAAGGAATGCAAGGATCCAGGAGGTCAATGACGTGGCCAAGTTCACACCGGTTCTGGGGGCAGAGCCAGCATCTTACTGCCCAGCCTCCAGACTCCTCACCAGGGGCTCCCTGCACTGTACCCTCTCTGATTCCAACCCTGACAGGGTGCTCCCAGGGGAACACCCACAATGTCCCTCAAGCCGCTTACCAATTATCGAAACACAGCTTGCTTTGATCCTTTCAATCTTTCAAAAACACATGTGCTTAAGACGAATGAAAGATCACACAATCCATAAACGACAACTTCAAAATGTTCGGAAGTCACAGAATTATAATCTAGACCAAAAGAAAGCAGGGCTAATTTTAAGCTCCTTATTCTGAATTGAACTGCTCCCTAAGGTTTGCTTCCAAAGAGACATTAATCAGATCGGTCGGATCAAGTTGGCACGAAGGCTCCTTACCTCCTAATGACGAAGAGTCAGCTTTCACTGTGCAACTGTGCGTGACAGTCAAACTTCCTTTTTATCATTTCACTCGTTACACACTATGTGTCTCTCAAGACCAGATTTTCCTATCCAGCCTCCGCGGAGCGCTCCATGGGAACTGGCTGCGGCCAAGCACGTAACACGATTAATTCAGGCAGAGCACTGAGCTGGTGCCTACAGACCAGAAGTCAAGGGCCCACTCACTCACACAGCTGCACCACAAGGTTGGACCCCAGCCCAGAGCACACCAGTGAAGGGCTAGTACCTCCGAAACCATGATGTGGAGGTGGTAGAACAGGGTTGGAGGCCAAGGCCATGCCAGGGGAGGGCAGGTTTCTCAGAATATGCAGCTTGAAAGTTCTACCACTGAGGAACCCAGCAATCTCTCTTATCTGACCCTGCTGGATCCCTGTGTGCTGCCCCACTGAGCAATAGACCTCAAGGGACCCCACATCTGCTGCGGCCCCTGTCCTGACAAGCTTCCCCAGTCAGTGCTGCTCCAGAGTGCCTGGAGGGGTGCTGTCTGCATGCACCTGTGTGTGCATGTGCTATATGAAACTCCTGTAAGCCCTATCCTTGTTCGATCTCCTCTACCTTCACACACACCCCAGAAAGCAGCGGGCACTGTTACTATCACTGTCCATTTGAGATGAGAACACGGAAGCAAAGAGAGATTCCATTGCTTGGATCAAGGTCACATATAGGTACCCCCCGTACAACACGGCACGTCTATAACACAGGTTTGCTCTAACACGGTTTGAGAATTAGAGAAATCCCTGAACAACACAGAGCATGATAAAAGCTTTTAAGAGCAGAAGACATCGCATTTGAAATTAGGAAAATCCCCGAAGAACAAAGAACATCCTTGGTTAATGGTGCTTAGTAGTGATGACAAAGAAAACATTATTTAAAACATATTAATACGATATACTTTTGGTGAAAACTACTTTAATAAAGTGATTTCCCTTACTTATAAAATATAAGTGTGTTTTTTTAACTTTGGAAGGGAACCCCCATTTTTGTCCTAGTTCTGTGTTCCATATTACCGAGCCCTGAAACCCCGCCCCTCCACCGCCCCAGAACCCCCCCAAACACTCACGTCAGCGTCTGGGACGTCAGAGGCCTGCTCTTTTATCCGCTGGTGCCATCGCTTCTCCACGTCCTTCCTCGTCTGCAACGTGTACTCCTTCGTCCACGTTCCCGTGGCGCCGTGAGTGCCTCGGACACTTCCCGGAAGCACCCTCCTTCCCCCGCCGATGACATGGGGCCCGCTGTTCAGCTGCCTTTTCAGGAGAGAGGCACAGAGGCCCAGCCTCTGCCAGGCCGGAGCCATGCTGGGCAACGGGGAAGGGCCGGGACAGAGGGCGGGCGGCACAGCGGGGAGCTACCTGGAGCCCCCCTGAGCCGCCCTTCTGTCAGTCGGGCTCCGCCCGGAGTTCCCTGCCGGCACAGGCTCTCCTCTCGCCCTTCTGCTGGTCTCTCCCCCTGGAAAGAATACTTGAGAAGTTCAGTTAAGCTAAGCACAGCAGCTTCCACGGAAAATACAAAGGTGGTCAGCGCTCCCAAACACGAAAGATGCAAAAACGCCACAGGCACAAATGGAGACCGCAGCCTGGGCCAGCTCCTGCCACGCGTCGCAGACTGCGAGGCGGGCAGCGGAGCCCCCTCCCTCCCTCCGGGTCAGGCCAGCCCACGGCCTGTCCAGTGGGCTTCATTCCCACAGTCCAGACTGCAGAAAGGCCCCAAGCACATCGTGGCTTCGCCTTACCAGGCTCACCGGATGTCCCGTTTGAAACAGGACAGAAGACAGCGGTCCTGTCCCCCTTCAAATGGTGCGCACTCGTATGGGCAGCCTACTGCCACCTTGAATGTGGCCCCGCGAGCCGAGGCTGACCAGTGGTGCCGCTGGAAACGGGACCGGACCGGACCGTTGTTTTCTGTCCCGTTTAAAACAGGACGTCCGGTCAGCCTACCCGAATGTTTCACTGGTTTCCTCCAAAGGTGAGTTCTGGAAATGACCAAAAGGCAGAGGTGACAGGTTATCAAATATTTAAAACTTATGAATAAATGTAATACCAAACTCTGCCTTCTTGAGTGACACCATTAGAGAAGTGTGACAGCATTTCCATAACAGATCCTCCAAAACCAGGAGGGAAATAAAGGAAGAGCCAAGCCGCCAGGAGGGCCTTGGTTCTCTCAGGGCGGTTTCCCTTTCCACCAGGCTTGGCTCCTCTCTCAAAGGCGCTGGGTCATGACTGCTGCCCAAAGGGTTTATCACAGGCTTCTGCAAGTGAATTTCCCATTCACATAAAATGGCATCACCGCGCTGGCATTTTACAAGATGACCTACACACCACTTGACATACCGATTCTCACTGTACTTAACACCTCTTGTTTCTTTGGGGGTGGAATCAGAAAGACTGAAAACAAAACAAAACAATCCCCTATCCATTGGGCTTGGGTATTTTCAAGTAAGTAGATATGAACATACCAACATGCCAAAAAACTGTACACACATTTTAAGCGATGCTATCTATGTGTTACATAAATACTGGTGGTCACCACTTTGAACACCTCTTGTAATTGCAGAAGTCAAATGTGACTTGTATCCATCTTCTGTTATTAGTACATATTGAGTATTACAATTCTAATACACGTTTCTTTTTCTTTCTTAAAATGTGCATACAAATTTTTGGCACCCTTTTTAGATATTAATGGTGAACTATATGAAATCAGTTGAATATCAGTAATTTCACATGACCAACCTAACATACAGACACTTTATATAATAAGACAACTACATTTATTTTCAGAAGTTGAGTTTCTACATTATTAGAACTACCTGCAAGAGTGATGGATTTTATGGTTCTCTTGCTAAGTCAGTGTTTCCATACCTTCGCGCAAGCCAAAGAATGCCAGTTTAGCAGAGGGCACACAGAAAGATGCCATCATTTCTCCCTAAGAACACATTGAGTATTCCCAGGGAAATGTAAACAATGGGAAACAATAAAATAATAAAACTACAAACTGAGCTGAACTACAGTCTCACAAGTTTTTGGCTTCAATGCTGGTTAGCCATCGTGACCAATGAAAAAGCAAAGAGTGCATACAGACAGATCACCAATATGAGCAACGTGAAGGTCATTCTTTCACTTAAAATCCTCATCCTCTTTCTATTAACTTACTTACACTATGCACCAAATTATAAGCAACACATAACAACATTCCCTGTCTACACAAGAACAAGCTTTCTAAAACTGTTTGCATGATACGTGGCTCACTGATAACCTTTCCTGTACATGAACCAATGGTACAGACCAGAGAAACCTGAAACAGACCCACGTATTTAAAAGAACTTAAAGTTCATAAAGGAAAAAGAACGAGTAGATTAGAAAGTGATAGATTTTTCAGTGAATGGGAGTAAAATTCAAATCAGAGCCCCCCTCCAAAACCATAAACCATAGTAAATCCCCATATGAAGAATTATTTTAAATACCATAAAACAAGGCAATAATATAGGTGAGCACTTAGTAATTCTTTATGAAGTGCAGGGTGTTCTATACTGAGAATAAAAGTAATGGAAGAATTCAGAAAGGAAAATATCAATGGTCTCTCCCTACATGTAAAATACTTGTATATCAAAACACAATGAACAAAATGAGAAAGCCAACAGTAAGCTGAGCGAAAACTGCCAAAACCTCAACCAAAGGTTATCGTACTCTACGAAGAGTTCACATATGAGAAGAAAAACATTAAAACCACAATTTAAAAAGTGGGTAAAGAGAAAAATGGAAGAGGAAATACAAGTGGCTACTAATCAAAAACTGCAAATTAAAACCATTAAATGTTGTGCTTATCAGATTGGCAAAAACCTGTTCAACCAAAAGAAATGTACATTGCTACACACTGTTGGTAGGAATGTACATGGGCTCCACCTTTCTGGGGAGAAATCTGGTAATATGTGTCGAGACCCTTTAAGAAACGTTCGCACTCTTTGGGTTAGAGCAGTGGTTCTCAACCTTCCTAATGCCGTGACCCTTTCATAACAGTTCCTCATGTTGTGTTGACCCCCATAAAATCATTTCGTTGCTACTTCATAACTGTAATGTTGTTACTGTTATGAATTGTAATGTAAATGTCTGATTTGTGTTTTCAGATGGTCTTAGGCGACCCCTGTGAAAGGGTCGTTCGACCTCCAAAGGGGTAGAGACCCACAGGTTGAGAACCGCTGGGTGAGAGGGTCCCCAAGACTCAAGTAGACTCGCATATAGTTTGCTCAGGGCTATTATTTCTTACAGAACTTCCTGGAGCTCAGCACAGTTCCCTTCCTCTGCTTCCCAGGCCCTCCTCTAGGCCATGGCACTAGCAAAGCGCTGATAAGTACTGCCTCTTCCTGGTAACAGGGAGCAGCCATTTTACTAGAGGACTATAGGATGAATGTGAAAGGTGGGGCACAGGCCTTGTATTTATGATTAATTTGGCCCTTTTTCTCCTCTGCTGTCTTCTCCAGTTCCTTGCCTAGATGTTCGGAATCTTGTCTTTTCTTCCACCATATTCCCAGGTCCTTCCAAAGCATCAATCCCCACTGCTCCACTTCTCTTTAGAGTCAGCCCTGACCTCAACCTCCCTTGTTAAGTTTTCAGAGAATGGTGGAGGTAATGGCATGTTATCACTAAGGGAGGGACCTGAGGATTGGACCCAATGGACAATCATCAATAAACAGAGAAACCTATACCAGTAGGAAAAGACAGGCTAAGAAACAGAACATGTGGGAGAAGCACATGAAGGCATTTGGGTGTGCCAAACAAAACAAAACAAAACAAAAGGTGTGCGAGAATGTACCTGGGAATATTAACCTTAAAGGAACCAAGTTTTGTGAAAAAATAAAATAAAACACAGATCTTGGGTTTTGCAGCTACTAATTCCCTGTTTGGCCTCAAACGAATTATTTCCCGTCTGGAACCTCGGCTGCTTAGGATGAGCGGGTAAACCCAAATGGTCTCTGAGGACCTTCAAGCCCGAACATGCTGTGGCAATGACCTGTGGGCCACGGAGAAGCACTGGACGGCCTTTCAGAGTCCAAACCCCTAGCCCCGGAAGCAAAGATCCAGGGAGCACATGGAGTAGGGGCGCAGTGGGAGGGGAACTCAGGTACACACCTATGTGCACATCTGTGTTTTTCTGGGAAGGGGTCCAGAGCTATCTCAAGGGGGTCTAGGGCTCAAACAGTCTAAAGACCCGGATCTAGGAGACTTTCCCCAGTTCCGAAACTGCACGGCTCGGAGACCACCTAACCCGGCCCCGTCCACACCGGCCCTTCCTGCTCCCAGAACGTCGGACCCTCCCGACCCGGGGGAGGGGAGACTGGGCCTCGTCTCTCGTCCCGCTGAGCCCCGGTCAGGGGTTTACCTGCTCACAGGCTCTGGCCTACGGCTCCTGACGCCTCGGTTCCCGCCTTAGGCGAACACGGCCCGGTCTGTCACCACGGGCGCCGCCATGTTGGCGGAACAACAACTTTATCGATAGCGACCGCCACGGACACAGACAAAGCGGGGGCGGAGCCCAGGGAGGCGAAGCGACGCTGAGTCGCCGACTCCCAGAGCCCAAGGGGCGGGGCGTCCTCGGGCAGCTCTGGCCTCCGCCCCCCGGCCCTGGCGGCGGCCGCGGGCTCCGCCCCCCGGCCCCGGGGGCCACCCCCTGCCCCAAGCCCCGCCCTTTGGCCCAGTCCTCTATCCCTATAACCAGACTCTAGACACCTGGGTGTGTCAAATCCTTACAATTGCCTCAGAACTGTGAGAGCCATGAGTTTAGGGGCCCCCAAATAAACTAGACAGAAGGTAAAGAGCGCTGGGGGAGTCTTGAGGTCAGAGTTCGAATGCCAGAGTAGCTACAGCCCTCTACGGGGCTTGGACAGGTTCCTCAACTGCTTGATAACCGTTATGGCATCTTCCCCATATCTGTTCTTATCAGTTTAATATCTGATACGTCCTCTATCCCCATATTCTGTGATCGTCCAGCCCTGGGAGGGGAATTACTGGGCCAAGATTGGAGGTAAAGTGTACTTTCCTCACCTGATGCGTGGTTGGGAGTCAGGAAAGCATGATGCCTGACCACCCATTTTCCTCCAGGAGGTTGTTTCCCACCCTGTGACCCCACCCCTCCCCGCAAGCTTTTCTTGCTGTTATATAAATAAATCAACAAATCAACAACTAAATTGCTAAAGACCGGCGGTGTTAATGTATAATTTTCAAAAAGGTAAAACGTATTTAAAGGAGATTTTGAAGAACACATATGGGCAATGAGGAATACTGAAATAAATTTGCTCATTATGCAAGAGTGGTTGATACCCTACAGGAAAAGAAAAAGCAATGTTTGGGACCCATCTTTTCCTACTGGGCTGAAATCAATTGTACCTCTAGTAAACAAAATTCATCCCATTACTGATGTGGGCCAAACAGAGCAGCCATCCCCCCACTTCACTAAGGACTCCTTTTCCTTGTTCTTTAGCTCTCAGTTTCACCTTTTTCCTAGTCCAAAGTCTTCATCCGCTTTCCTTATCAATTTTCTCTATGACTCCTCATCCCGAGCAACAGGCTGCCCCATGGATAATTACTCCAAAACTTGTAACTCATGTCTCCAGCTTGCTGATTACAATCACTGCAGGCAAGCATCCCTTCCAGGCCTTTCTGGACCAAGACAGGGGATACCACCTGAATGACCAGTTGGGCCAGAAGTCAAAGGGCCACAGGCCCAATGGACTCTCCATCCTAAAAGCATCTAGTGACAGGGGCTCTAAAACATATTTCTTAGATCAATGCCTTTAAAACTACCAACTAAATTAATTTCTCCTTATCTAGGACCCATCAGGATACAAGTGGTGTCCCAACAAGGCTTCCAGCCCATCTCAACCAAAGAAGTCAACATGACGGATCCCGAGACCCCTTCCCCTTTAGATCAGATAGGGTAAGAGCTCCGTGGATCCCCAATAGGTAGGGACAACGACCATCCTCAGCAGGAAGCAGGTACAGAAGATGAGAACTCAGCTTCCCATAGAGATTTGTGGGGATCACGTCTCTCAAGGAATGTGAGGAAGGCAGATAGAATAGGAGGGATCTCGGGACCCCTCCCATGAGACTAGCCTAGCTGGAATGGTCACCACCTTAGTACCACCCTATCATTAGTGGTCACCACCCCAAGTTGAGTAACCACAGGAAAATTCCAGGGGAAAAGTTAGCTAATACAAGGAAGTTAGAGGGCACAAAATACCCCACCAGTGTGAGCCAAATTCTAACACCTGCACAGTGAGAGCTACCGTGCCCTTCAACTCACCTGAACCTCATGATACCATCATTGTAATAACATACATATACCCAGAAGTTCATTAATATCATTACAACAGACTGAACTCTGGGAAAGGACATGCGCAGTCAGAAGGCATTATGTAATAGGCCCCTTGTCAATCAAGAGCTCCCACGCCCAGAGGCATAACCCCTGAAGACATGGAAGAAAATAAAAGTCCCAAGGCCTCGTTGATCGGGGCTCTTGAGCCACTCTCCTTGCTCGAGCCCGTTCCTACCTCTTTGGAGTGTACTTTCTCCTCAATAAACTATCTCTTTGTTTCACCTCTATACTTTCGTGTGTGTCTTGTTCAATTCTTTGCTTGAGAAGCCAAGAACCTGGACATTGACTTCACGCCAACGAGGGCACCCCATTTTCCGGTAACATTACTATCCATATTCCACATCTTAACTTCTGCTCTGATCGAACTGAATAAAAGACAAGCAAAGGCACACCCCTCTAGCACCCACCAGGTAATCCCAGACCAGCACTCCACTCAAGGGACACACAATCATTTCACCAACTTCCAGGTCTTTAGCAAAGTTTCCTGACATTTCAAATTTCAAATGTTTTGTCATTGAAAATGTGGTCTCCAGACCAGCATCAGTCTTACCTGGGAATTTGCTAGAAATGTAAAATTTCAGGCCCCACCCCAGACCTGCTGAATCAGACTGCATTTTAACAATATTCCCAGAGGATTCTTAGGCACATTAAAGTTTAAGACTCACTGTCTTACAATGTGAGAGTTAGAAAGGATCTTGAGAACATTAGACCAGCCCACCCATTTTACAGATGAATAAACTGAGGCCCAATGGCACTGACAGTCGAACTCAAGGTCACAGCAAGTTAGTAAAAGCTTTGGTATTCAAAATGGGGTCTCTAGTCGACAGGAACAGTACCCTCCCCCAGTTGTAGAATGGAAAGTCCTTAGGAGCTTTGAACAGCTTCCAGTCCAACCCTCTCACTTCAAAGATGAGGACATTGAGGCCCAGCGATTGAATACAACTTTCCTAAGGTCGCACAGCTAGTTGATGACAGAATCAGAATTTCAGTTCAGGTCTCCTAATCTGTCTATCCCTGAAACGGATGCTTAATTTAAATTGATACCATGGAAACATTGACTCTCACATTAACTTGCCACTCACTTCAAGTAATTTAACCTTCAGTTACTTCATGCTGCATCCATATATTGCTCAAGTGCCCTTTCTCAAATTTACCCAAAATACTAAATTCTAAGTAGCCTCTATCCTTATTTTGGTTCAATATCTTATTGCTCTTGTGAATTAAAGCTAACATTGACATTTCTAGGAGATTATTTCACATGGAATATTTTTAAAAGTCACTTGCTTTACCGGAAAGTTGCTATTAATATTTTTATATCAAAGAAGACAGCAGCATGAAAGTAAATCCCTTTCACTCTTAAAGAGTTTGCTGCAAAGATACATTATCAAATGAAAGAGACAAGACACTGGGCAATGTAGAAGGTCATCCCATTTTTTTTATTTTAAAAGGGAAAGAAATAAAAAGAAATACATTTTTTAGTATATGCATGAAAAGAAACCTAGAAAAATCTACCCTGAACTATTTCCCTGTGATGATCTCCAAGAACACTGGGGTTCTATAGGTCTTTCTCTCGGTGAATAGGTTCTGTGTTCCTTTTGTGGTTTTTTGTTTAGTTGGTTGTTTTTGTTTGTTTGTTTATTTTTAGCTTATGTGGTATCTAGGTCCTAACCCCTGGAACCTGTGAATGTCACCTTATATGGCAAAAGAGACTTTGCAGATGTGGTTAAATTAAGAAACTTAAGATTATCCTGGTGGGCCCTAAATATAATCTCAAGTGTCCTTATAAGAGAGAAGCAGAGGGAAATTTGAGATGGAAGAGGCAATGTGACCATTTGGGGGAGGGGGTAGCTCCCTGACTGGGAAATTGTGACATTTTAACAAGCATTGAGGATAATTTTCCTTCAATAGTTCTTGCTGACGTGAAGTTGAGCCCAGCATTGATGGGCCAAAAGACTCATGCTGATCTTTGCCTGTGTCTGTGAGTCAGTAACAAATAAAATGGAAATCCATGCACTTCTGAAAGTTGCCACAAAGCGATCGTGGCCATGAGTGGCTTGCAGTAAAAGCAGCATTTTCCTAGGAGCCTGATACTAAAAATTACCCATTTTGGGGCATCCCTTCCAGGGTGCAAACTTTGCAGAAAGTGACCTCTTTTGTTCACTTTTAAAATTTTGTTTTTCTCCCCAAAATGACTTACAGTTCTCATGTGTCTGTTAAAAAGCCCACCTGGAGTGACTCACACAATTATAGTTGGACACAGAGACAGATCTTAAGATTAAGCTTTTAATCTGTTCATTACAAGGAAGAAAAAAATCCTTCTCATTGTCGAAAATCTTCTTAGGCCTTGTGATGTCTTCTACAAAAAGATAATCCTGTTTGAAGAAATACCGACTGTATAAAGCAGTTTTGAGTTACATTCAATCTGATGATACTCAGAATTCTTGTTAGTCTAAGAGTGGACACAAAGTAACATACATTTACTTGCAAATGTATGAAATGTATCTTGGCCATCTTTTGGTGACATCTGTAATTTCAATAAATAAATGTTAATAAGATCTTATAGTTCCTACACCTCTGCCAGTTATTTGGCATTTCACCAGACCACCTTTTGGCATCTCTTGTATTCCTGTCAAGTTAATGAGCCCTTCAATTTATGTGCATGTATCTTCTCTTTCCAAGTAGTCAATAAATTAAATCACCGATTATTCTTCTCTGATCCTTGATAACCAGTATAGTTTTATATATACGGGACAGAAAATCGTGTATCTCTCCCAAAGATCTGATTTAATGTTTTCCAGCCCAAATTACATAGTACCACGGGCTTCAGTTTCCCACTCTGCCCAGTTTGCGACGTGTCAGTGAGACAGGGCAGGTGCAGGGCCTCCAAAAACAACCGTTAACTGCCACCTGAAAACAAAGGACCAGTAAATCAAGATGAGACAAGGAGGCCAGCCAGAAACTGCCAAGACCGAGATTGTGAAGAGTTCATCTCCAAGTAAACCTCCAGTCGCATCATACAGTCATTGGAATACATCTCCATGTGCCATGACACACCCCCAGCGCCATGACACTTGTGGAGAGAAACATGTAAGGACCCAAAAGGGGTGTATGCCAAATTCATGGAAAAACCCACCCCTTCTGAGAACTAATAAGAATATCGCTCCCCCTTATTCCCATATGGAGAAGCCTGACTAATAAAAACCACTCCCATAGGCAGGGTGGGGGCTCTCTCTTCTCTAAGGGCAGCCACTACTCTGCCCTTGGAGTGGACTACTTCACAATAAACTACTTTTGCTTTATTGCCTGGTTCACCCTTAAATTCTACCCTGCGTGAAGCCAAAGACTCCTGCAACACAGAGATCATGTATGGAAAGATTTTAACAAATGCCAAGCACACGGAGGGAACTGAGGAACTGGGGGGCTGATATTATAGTAATGATAACAATAATGTCACTCCCCTCAGTGTCCTTCACCTGACAGTGGCTGGTGACAAACACACCCCAAATAGATCTTATAGTTCCTACACCTCTGCCAGTTATTTGGCATTTCACCAGACCACCTTTAGGCATCTCTTGTATTCCTGTCAAGAGATGCCAAACGTGTCTGTGCATTTTTTTTTTTTTGGTGTCAGGAGTGGGATCCGAAATGTCTGTACTTTTTCTACTGGTCACTTTGCAGACACAGTCAGGATCTGGAGTCCCTTTTTTCTAGTGTCTTCTCTCCCTGTCCTCCTCAGTCCCGTGTAAGGATGACACTGTATTCTTATTTTCAGGTTCTAACACCCTAAGTTTAGTTTGATTCAACAATGTAATTTCGCTTAAAAAATTTTTTTTCTTCACTTTGCTTTCCTCCTTAATGACTGCATTTGCTCCAGGCAACATCTGTATAAGAGCCACTCAAATCCCTGAAGCCTCGAGGAAGCATCTTCTTTTTCAAACCGCCCAGGAATTGCCAGGCCACCTCCCCCTATCCTTTGTTCTGCCTCTTCTTATGGGTCCTTAAAATCTTGCGGCCACGAGGAAACAGGGAGATGGGCTTTGGACAAGAGTCCTCCACCCTCCACAAATGCCGGCATTTTGAAGAAACTGCTTTGCTTTGCACCCACCTTGCCCCTTGATTACTGGGTGAGCGGCGAGCAGCTGGACCCTAACCCAGAAACCACTGAACTTCACATTCCTCAGCCAGACGATCTCCTTCCCCGCTAGGTGGAAGGTGAGAGGAATCAAGGGGCAGAAGGGACTGAGAGGTCTTGCTGGCCCGACAGTAACACGACCACTGCCACCAATTTCATCACCTGAGTGCTCTACCTGGAGTCCAGCGGGCAAGGCGGCAGGAAGGGGGAAGGTCAAGAAAGGAGCTGAGCTGAGTACAAGCGCTTGACCGCAGGAGGAGATGGCGGAAAAACAGAGGAGGAGGAGAAGAGAGAGGAGGCGGTGGGGGGAAGATGAGAAAGGGAAAGAGGAGGAGAAGGAAATGGAGGAGGGGGTGGAGGAGGAGGAGGAAACCAAGAAGAAGTAGGAAGGGGAGGGGAAGAGTGTGGAGGAGGAAGAGGGAGCTGCCTTGGGATGGGACAGGCAAGGAGATGCTGTCCCTGGCCCTCGGCCCAGGGTAGAGAAATGCCAGGCAGGGCTCCACCAAGGATTGGAATCAGAAGATGATCACCATGATGCAGTTTATTTGTCAGTGGGACTATTCTGTGGCCATTTAACCCATCTCCCCAGAATGAGGAGGATGCTAACAGCCCTCAATTATAGAGCCCTTGTGACAGGCAAGGTACTGTGCCAAGCAGGGTGGCAGCAAGCAAGCCGTTGCATCTCCTGGGTCCTCGGGCTCCTTATCTATACAGGGGTTAGGAGTAGTACCTCTCTTACAGATGTGTTGTGAGGATTAAGTGAGAGAACGCATGTAAAGCAGTGGGCACGGTGCCTGGCACAACGGAACTATAGTCTTTATGGGGTTGCATGGGGGCCGCCCCGTCCAGGAGGTGTGGGCGGGGCAGGCAAGGAAGCTCATCCACGTGCAGATCCAGTGAAGGTGGAGGCCCCCAGATCAGGTACACTGCGAAGCGGTGTGTCCTCGGGACTTTTCTTCTGGTTCAGTCCCCATGTCATCTACGAGGTGTGGGACAGGGACATTGTCCAGGTCAGTTAAACCTCCACTCCTCAAATGCGTACGTGCATGTGAATCACCCAGGGATAAGAACACCTAGGGTGGGCCCGACATGCTGCCTTTCTAACGGGCTCCCAGGACACGTCGACGCTGCCAGCCCATGGCCTGCGCTGTGAGTAGCACAGAAGGGACGTAGCTCGGGTGTAACCGTGCATTGCCACGGGAAAGCAATGCGGAAGCAAAGACTAGACACGTGACCACTAACTCACGTCCCAACACTTACGTATTCTGTTCAATTGAGGGGCAAGTGCCCATCTGAATGAGTGGGAAGCTTTGAATGATAAAACTGTAATAAAGAGGAAGGAAGGGAGGGAGGGAGGGAAGAAGGAAAGAAGAAAAATGAAAGAAGTGCAATGAAAGTGAACGACTTCCAAGGCCATGTAGTGAAGGACAGCAAGAGTTAACGGAATTTCGCCAAATAGAGATTAGTCCTATTGAGGTTTCTTGAATAAATACATTTAAATCATTTGAAATTAGCCAGCTGTTCATCAGATGGAGGCTGCCAAAGTGCTTGGAAAAAGAATTTTTTTTGAGACTGCTTAACATCTCTCTACCTGAGACTTGTTTACATATTAAATTTGCTTAGCAGATCAAAGACTAATCCCTATCAAAATAACCACGTTTCCTTCTGAATGGAACTAACTACATATGGACGATTCAATTCAACCTATCAAACAACGTCTGAACATCCTGTATGTACTAGGCGCCCTCTTCGGTTCTGGGGATAAAAAGAGGGAAGACACTGAACGCACGTTCTCAGGAGCTCAGGCTCCAGTGGAGGAGACAGACAAAGGGCCCTTTGCCCCAATAATTTATGCTGGTGGTAAGCAGGGTGACTTCAGAACACAGAGAAAGGGAACACTCTTAGCTTGGAGAGACAGGAGAGGGCAAGGTGGGTGGGGATAAATCAGGGAAGGCATCCTGGAGGAGGTGATTTAAATGCCGTCCTGCTTGTATCATTGGAAAACAACCTTGTGGATAGTCATTCTTCAAGTTCCCAGAACTGGGTCTAGGAAGATGGGCAGCCTGGCGGGCAGAAGAGCTGCCTCTGGAGTCCTCTGGCCTCCGTAGTCATGAAGAGCTGGCTGGGAAGTCTTCAGTTCCCTGGCTCCTGTGCCACCCCTCCCTCCCACAGCCTGTAGGGGGCAGAGGCAATGGCCCCGAGCAAAAAGTCTCCAGGAATTGCATGGAAATGACTCTAGTGTATGCATTAGCATCTCATTAGCATCCTTTGCCAGCAGAAAGGGCGTAAATAATTCATTGGTTCTGCTCTAGAATATCTAATAGAGTGGGCCACACTTCCTGGCAGACGGGGCAAGCTGGCTCTCCAGGGACTCTTCCCTCCGGGCCCACAGTGCCACGGGGTGGAAGCAAACACAGTGACGCCTCGCTTTCCCTGCACCCAAGAAGGAGACCCCTCTCCGCTCATGAATGAGACCCTCTAAAAGAGGGGAGGCCAACCAACACGCATGACCTGCTTTCGAAACAGAATAGAGATTCACGGTCAGGAAGCTGCGAAAGCCCCGATGAGCCTTCTCCCGCTGGGGCCAAGTCGCGAGAAGCTGTGCAACAGAGATCTCACAAGCACGGTCTGAACAAGCGCTTCTCCAAACACAACTGACCGTGGAGCCACTTTTTTTTAGATAGTTGAGGACTTACTAACACTCATCAAAAACTAGAGCTCCGTGGCGCTCAGAGTTGCAGGTTGACCCCAAGGCCACCTGCTCACAGAATCCTTCTTGCGCAGGGGAGGTCAGGCCTTCACCTGAAGGGATGAGGCCCACTCGTGTTGTGAAGGGTCATCCGCTTTACTCGAAGTTCACTGATTTAAATGCTAATCTCACCCCCAAACCACCTTCACAGAAACACTCAGAATAATGTTTGACCAACTTACCTGGGAGCAGTGGCCCGGCCAAGTTGACACGCGACGTTAACCATCGCAGTGCCCCATTTGGCGTTGTGTCGCTCCGTACGGTGTCAGTTAAGGGGCTCACTGGGGGCTGGAGGACCAGGACGCACGTGCCTGGCAGGCAGTGCCCACGTGGGCTGGGGGCTTAGCGAGCTCTTCTGGGGTTTGGGGTTGCAAGGGCTTTCCATGAGGCTGCCAGACTTCACCAGCAAAGTGACTGGGCTTCAAAATCAGGTGTTCCAGGACATCTTACAACCCCCCTGCGGCCTCAACTTACTCCAACTTCTCCCACATGCGAAATGCGCTCACCCCCAGCAGTCTCATTCCCTTACCTCATCTGCCCGGAAATCTGGATCTCACCATCAAAATAAGGTTTGGGGGTGGACGAGGCTTCTGAGTGCAGAGGTGGCCACAAAACATTCTGTCCTCTGAGGAGGTGGGGATATGTCCCCTCCCCTTGACAAATAGAAGATGACAAAGTGACACTGTACCAGTTTCTGGGCCTGGGCCTTAAGAGACCAGTGCTTTCCACTTTCTGTCTCTTAGAACACTTGCTCTGGGCCCTGGGCTGCCAGGAACACCAACACCCCTGGGGCCCCCGTGCTGAAGGTGGCCTGTCCAGTCAGCAGTTACTACTGAGTGCAGCCACCCCCAGCACGGGTGCCGGTGAGTGAAGCCATGCTGGACCCTCCAGACCGTCCAGGATACCTGCTGAGAGGCCCTGAGGAGCCTTTGCTGGGCTCCGTGAGGAGATCTGCCCAGCTGAGCAGACTCCTGACCCGCAAAATTGTGTATGAAAATCGTTGTTGTGTTGTTCTTTTCCTTTCTAAGTAGGTGTATTTTAAAATAACTTTCAAGAATAGCTGGTTTTAAGCCATAGCAATGGCTCACAGGAACACAGTGTTTTAACATCTTTTAGTTCAGCAGTTTCCAATTCTTGGCATCATGTTCAATTGCAGAACACTTCTCCCCAATATCTCACGTGGACCCCAAATGTGGCAGGAGACCCAAAGGAGGCATTTTGCTAGAAGTAAGGATGGGGGTGCCCCATGGCTAAGGCACCTCTGAGAACGCGTGGGGTCCTCAGAACACAATTTAAGACCCAAAATCTAGTCCTACTCCTTGTTTTCCCAGACTAGGCTCAATCAAGGGCCAAGGGCCCAGTGGCTTGCCGTCTGTCAGCACTTCTCAAAGTGTGGTCCACGGACCAGGAGCATCCTTACCGCCCGGAAACGGGACGAATGCAAATTCTCGAGCCACACCCCAGATCTACCAAATCAGAACTCCGGGCGGCGGGGGTGCCGGCCGCCTGCCTAACCAGCCCCCCAGGGGATTCTGGCACCAGCTGGCGTTTGAGAACCACTGCCCTGTATCACAGGCACCAGGCAGGTACTGCGACTCGATCGGTCCCGGGTTTGAGTCCTGGACACTTCATAGCTTTGTGACTTCAGGGAAGCTCTTTACTGTCTCAGTCTCAGTTTCCCGATCTGGAAAGAAAAGAGAGTAGTTAACCACCGTTGACGCCCTCTCCAGCCTCACACCATGCCCCGATGATCCCAACCCTTCTGGTGATGGGAGAGGAGAGAGGGGTCCACACCGCAGGCTGAGGTGGTGACTCTGAGCCCTGCTGGAAGAGTGAGTGACTGAACCCCATTTCCTGAGCCTGGGATTCTGGGCTTTCCTTCTAAGCATCCTTAACAAATAAGCAAGGGAAGGAGAGGCGATGGAGATACACAACCACAGACTGGATTTACACTGGAATGACTTCACAAAAATTTCTGAGGTTTCCAGCACGCATGCTCAAGGCTGCCTCTGCACAGGAAACCCCATCTCTCCCTCTCGTCCTCCTGCCTCTGTCAGCAGCTCAAGAGACCTCTGCCCCACCCAGCCTCCTCCACGGACCCCCGCCCCACCCCCACGAAGAAGCAAGCCAGATCACAGCTGCTTCCGCCTCCAATGTCTGTTTGCTTCATTGGCCGGTTTTTTCCCCTTCTTGTCCGCATCGGAAAGCTGAGGTTGCCAGGGCAACCCAGAGTGGAGGTGGGAAGTCCATCCTTAACCGAAGCCTTAAGTCTGTTTGGTTAAGCAGCCACTGAGTTCCTGGCTGCCTCTGTTTCCTGGTAGCCAGAATGTAAAAATGCACCATTTTCTGTTTCTCTCCTATTTTCTCTCCATCTAATAATCTCTCTTTCCCCCCTCCTTCCCTTCCCTTCCTTCCCCACATCAGCCTGACTTGTGTACACTCTCCACTGTTTACTAGCTCACTCCTCTGTTTCTGCTCATTAACCTTGATACCTTTTCTCCCAGACTCAGTAGGTGGAGACCCTGTAGCACCCTGTCGGAGCAGCACTGCCCACACCGCCACCTCTCATCCAGCTGGGGAGGGGTTAGATGAGGCCAAGCGCCAGCAGTGCCCAAGGTACGTGGCAGATACATGGAAGTCAGGGTTGGTGGTGTCACTCTTTTGCTCATCCCTGTCTGCCTCGTGTGCATTCTCTCCTTTACACAACCAGAATGTTGGTGTTCAGAGTTGCAAAATAATCGGTTTATAAGAAGTTGAAAGTTGACAATGCACTGTAGAATTGTATGCCTGAAACCTATGTAATCCTTGCTAACAGATGTCACCCCAATAAGTCTAACAATAAAAATGAATTAAAAAAAAAAGAAGTTGAAAAAATATTAATAGTACGGACAGGTCCCATGTACCCCCTACCCAGGCATATATTATTTTTATAATAAAAATTAAAAACCAACTGTCTATACACACAGGAGCCAGTTGGAGAGTATTCCCAATGGCCAAATCTGAGATAATTTGAGCAACCAAGAATGGATTATATCCCATAGGGGAAAAAAAATCCAAGAGTCTATAGTGATATAAATAATTGAATAAATAAAGAAGGAGGCGAAGGGACCATTCTTTACAGTAGAATTCCAATTAATAAATGTAGAAGAAATAAATAACAGCCATAGAAAATCAGCACTAGGCAAACAGCACAGTAATAATTGTTGTTCGGGAGCATCGTCAATGGATGCCAAAACGGGTGGGCAAAAGAATGAGAAACGAGACATGCATGTAGTCTCAAAGTAGCTCCCCACCAGATAATTACTAGTTACAAAGGGAAAAATAGAAACCAAGCAGACACCCACCGCCTCCATCAAGTGATCAGAGGCAACATCTGGGAGAGAGCGTGCTGGCCCCGCGGCCCCGCAATGACTCACAGCATCACCTCTGGTTCTCCGTGCAAAGCGCGTGCTCTCTCGTCAGGTGGGCACCTCGGGCAAACCCACACCGGGGGGCGTTCTACAAAATGCCTGACCCCCATCCTTCAGAAATGGCAAGGTTGTAAATGGCAAAGCAAGACCGAGAGACTGTCCCAGGTTAAAGGAGACCAGGGAGACGCAACAGCTAACTGCAACGTGGGAGTCCTGGATTGGGGTGTGAGCAACAAAAGGAGATTAGTAAAACAAAACAAAACAAAACAAAACCGCAGAGTGTATCCGTTAAGGCTCTTGGCTGTAAGCAACATAAACCGACTCTGGCTGAATGAGATTTATTAGAAAATCACCAGGGTAGAGAGGAGGAGCCGGGATTTGAACCTGGGCGGCGTGGCTCCAAAAGCCCAGCTTGTAACCACAACAGTTTGCTTCCTTTTGACAAATGAATAAACATTTACTGAGACTTTCCATGTTTCTACTGGAGGTAGAAAGCTGAGTGAAGACCTGGTCCCTGAACTCAGTTATTCGTAGCCACTCTGGCATCCCTGGTTGTGCTGGACTCCTGGCTGGTGCGTAACAAATGGCGGTCCAATGAATCAATGAACCAATATGGCAGCTAGCCTCCAAGACGGCGCCCAGTGATCCCCACGTCCTGACAGTGACCTGTTGGTGACTCCCTCCCCTGCTATACTGAACAGCCTCGTCCTGGGGGACCAATACAGGACGGTGGAGGTGACGGTGCGTGATTTCTGAGGCGGGTCACACGCGCCATTGTGGCTCCCACCCCCTTCGCCAGGATCACTGGCTCTGGAGCAGCGAGCTGCCATGTCACACACCCGCCAGCAGCCCGGGTTCACCTGGCCGGAACCGAAGACCTGCCGCGGGAGCCATTTGGGGGGCAGGTCCCTGAGTCCCAGTCAAGTCTTCAGATGGCGTCCCACTAGACCTTCAGCCAGAACCACCTGGGTCAGCCGCTCCTTAATTCCTGACTCGCCAAAACTGTGTGACAATCCAGAGGGTGCCCCAGAAATGCACACACATTTTAAGAAAGGAAAAAACTGTGTTAAAATCGTAATGCTCAGTGTATACCGATAACGAAAGATGACTACAAGTCACGTGTGACTTCTGCAATTGTAAGAGGCGCTGAGGTGACCATCAGTGTCCAGACACCTCTGATCACGGCGAACTACGGCTTGGGCAACGCTGACCCAAGTGTCCACTTGGGTCACAGCGTGTGCTGTTTCAGTTTCTTCCCTGAGTACCACCAATGTAGCGTGTTTTCTAGGGTACCCCACGCCCTGTAAGGTCCCCCATCAGTAGAAGTCAAGGGGCGTTAAGTCAGGAGAACGTGGGGAAACTCAAACGACGTTCTCGAATTTCCGATACCACTTCAGAATGGTCTTGCGCTCCTCAAACGACAACCACGCTTCCGCCACTTTGACCATCCTGCCTGTCGCATGGTGACGCCAGCCTTCATCTGACTAACGCCGTCTTTGAGCGAACGTCATACAGTACACATTCCTGCCACGATTCAATTCAACTCCGGGAAGCTCTCCATAGCTAACAGCTCCTACGATACGCACGTGTGCTCTGGCGCCCGGCACTCACGGTAGCTAAGTCCTGGGCCATTGTCTTACCCAGCAACACGAAGGAATGCGGTAAGGGGAGGGGTGTGAGACCGTGTGCCCCTCCCGTGCCCCAGGCTTACGGCGCAGCGTCGCCCCGGCGATCCTGGCTTCTCTGCCTGCCCGCGCCACCCCGGGGCCCTCGGTGCCTGGCGCCGTGCCTGCCATTTCCCAGGCACCCAATAAAAACTGGGTGAATGGGTGAGTGCAGAGCCGGACGGAGTCCGAAGCCCATCTTTCTTCCTCTTAAACGTATGGCTACAGGGGAGGAAGAGGAGGGATCGGTTTTGAATTGGAACCCTGACAGCAGGAAAGCTCGTGCCCCCTGACTTCCCATGATCAGTGTTTCCCAGGGGAATTTGCAAGAGAAGCAGAAGGGGCAGTAGGAAGGTCAGTGTCCCGCCACTGCCACTCGAGTTGAAGAATGGCACCTCCTTCCAAGCCACAGTGGTATAAAATGACCCTTCACAGGTCACCTCAACGGGCTGGCTTGTCACTGTTTTGCCAATATGACCATGTATAGAACTCAGTTACATTCAAAACGTGTCCTTGCCATCTCCTGAACAATTAACCAACAGCCATTAAACACTGTGACGACCACGGATCGGTACGGGGAATACCTGATGTTCAGCGGGGACAGCAAGCATGAAATTACCCGTGCACCCCAAAGAGTGCATGAAACGCCTGTCGGTCCCCGTGGCCCTCCTGTGTCCTCGGCAGTGCTGGGGCGACCAGGCCCGGGTCCACTCCAGCCAGCTCCTCGCGGATGCAACCGTGCCCCGTGCTTCTTGCCTCTTCCCCTGGGGTTTCTCTGTTCCTGCCGTTGCCCGGGAGCCAGAGGAAACCCACGCAGACCCACGCAAGGGCCGTCCAAAGTGGGGGTGGGGGTCCCCACGGGGAACGCGTTTGCCCCACGGGAGCTGGGGGCTGAGGGAAACACGCGCCCCTTTCTGCGCCCCGTGGACGGTCTGCCTGGGGCTGCTGGGCACGCAGGTGCATTTGGCCGCGGCCAGTCCCCTAAGCCATTCTGGCCCCCTCCTCCCGCCCCTCTTTCTCATTCCTGCGCCCTGGAATCACATTCCTCAGTGCTGGCCCAGAAACCTGTGTGCCACGCTCCTTTGGGGGAGCCAGGCCAGGGTAGGCATCACGGCGTCAGGGACAGAGACGGCAAGCAAACCCGCCGAGTGGCAGCCGCGGCTGTGTGGGGGCGGGAGGGATTACGAGTGACATTTTTTTTCTTTTCCCCGTTTTCAGCTGCTTCTAAAATGAAGCTTTACTTGGATAATGAAGAAACTTGCATTAAAAAAAAATCATCTTCATTTTGAGAGTCGTCAGTTACTGCACGAGGTCGAAACGCTGCCAGGCTGTCACTCGGAGACCTGTGCTCGGATGGCAGCCGTCTTCCTTAGGGGCCGGGCCCAGGCAGGGCGCTGGGAGGGCCGTGTGCTCTGAGCGGGGCAGCCAGGCCGGGGGCACTGGCCGAGGGGCGCCCGTCCTCCCTAGCCTGCCGCCCTCTGAGTTTGGCAGGGACCGATTTTCAGCATTCCGACCAGCTCGGATCGGGGCACTTCCTTCCACTTGAAAAGTCTCTATTATCATAATATTGGCGTATCGAAATGCCCCAGGACACCCTGGGGGCCTTCTTTGGGAAAAGCTCTCTAGCTTGTGTGGGGTCTCCTCATCCCACTTCGCCAGTGGCTGAAGTTAGGGGTGGGGTCCCCGAGGGAGTGGGGCAGGAGACGGGGGCTCTGGTGGAAGACAACCTATGGGTTCCTGTGAGCAAGAACAATCAAGACAGCCTGCTTTTGGGGGGTGAGAAAGGGAAGTGTTAGAGCCGGACGAGGATGGGGTCAACAGAAGGAAGGTCAAGGGCAGGGCAGGGCAGGCCACAGGGATGTCCCTTTTGGGCTAGTCTGGAGGCTTACAGCTCTCCATCCCCTACAAGTCCCAGTAGGTGACGCACTTGAGGCTGTCATCTCCGGTCAAAGAAGTGGGGCAGAGGTTAGGAAATTCCAAACCCCAAAGCCACTCACTGCCTGCATTTTCTAGAAATGTCCCCACAGTCGCCCAGGTGTGTTGGTTTTGCTTCTCGTGCATTGATTTGGGAATTACCCCTGGAGAGTCCCTGGTGCTCCAGGAGTATGTGACAGGCGTGGGGCAGCTTGGTGGGCACTCTCCAAGCTTCCCTTGACCCCAGGGTCGGGGGAGGGTCACTCAGAGTCCCCAGACAGTGAACTGTCAGCTTTAGAACAGAGTCCCCCAAGGCCCAGCTTGTGCCTGCAGCGCCTCCCCACCCCAGCCCACCCCTCAGACCCTGAGGTGGCCCTGTTTGTGTCATGGCCTTTAGAGCCTTCAAATGCCCGGAGGTGGCCGGGTAGTGATCCGCATTATTAGTCCCGTTTTACAGAGGAACAAGCTGGGACCAGAAGTCAGGTGACTAGAAACACAATACGCGATAGAGCTGGTACTGGGGCCGAGCCCTCTGGCCCCCCTATTTAGGGGTCTTTCCATGATTAGCCTGACCAGACGTCCTATTTTAAATGGGACAGAAAACAACAGCACCGCTCCGAGTCATGAGGTACATACGGCCAGCCTGGTCTCGCTGGGCTCAATTCAAGGGGTCCGTGACACCACGGTCCACAGGCCTCAGACGTTGTGGTCTCAGAAACGCTTACACCCCTAAATGTTATTGGAGACTTCAAAGAGCTTTTGTAAGTTCCTCGAGGACAGGGGTCAGGAATCAGCGCTTTCTCCATTTTCTGTGCCCACCCGCCCGCACTGAACAGACACCCAGTGGGCAGTTCATTCTCGGGGCAGGATGAGAAGGAGAGGATGGAAGGAGACAAGGAGGAGAGACACCCGGGCCCAACGTGACTGTGGCGCTACCTGCCCTACCATACCCCCTGCTTGTCCTCTGAGCGCTGCCCCTTCAGGAATGTTCGACAGTGACCAACAGTTAGAGTCTGCAGGTGGGCTGCAGCGACAGAGAGTCGTTATCATCATCATAGAGCAGGCCACGCGTACTGAGCACTTACCACAAGGAGGGACCCCCCAAAAAACAGCATGATCGTCTGGAGGGCGGGCCCCCACTGGGGAGTGTTCCAGCTGGCGTTTGGCTTCCATAAAAATGTTTTGGAGACTCTCGATGCATCTGTCCATTTCAGATGGGTGATTTACACGAACAACTTGCAGCGTGACCTGAGTGCCCTGGCCCCCCTCCCTATTCACCTGATTTCACCCCAAGGGACGTTTTTGCTTCCCCGGGATGAAAGGTCTTCAAAGGGAACCGTTTTGCCGGTGTGAAAGCAGTGAACCAAAAACAGCAGAAGCACTAAAAGGCATCGAAATCGACAAGTTCGAAAACTGCCTTGAGCCGTGGGGAAAGCACCTCCGTAAGTGCGCTGCATCCCACGGAGGGTCCTCCGAAGATAAACTGGAGTTCAAACCCGTAAGAATACGTACAATTTTTAATCCGTCAATTCCATTCTTTTGTAACCCCCAGCGTACAGGCCAGGCACTGTTCTATCACCTTCCATGGATGGTCTGTACGCCTCCACAAGAGTACCCCGATTTCTCAGCTGGTAGCGGTTTTACAGACGAGAAAACGAAGGCCTGAAGCAGGGAAATAACCTGCCCGCGGTACAGAGTTAGTCCGTGGTGGCCCCGGGTCTGCCCCAGGGCCTGCCGACTTAACCACGGCTCAGAGCTGCCTGTCGCCGTGGCAAAGGACAATTGGGAAGGGGCTGCAACCGGACAGGGGCACCTAAAGGGCGATGACGAGAGCTCAGCGAGGGACAAGCAGCCAGCAACGCAGCCTCTGCTCACACGCACCCGGAAGCACGTACAATCACACCCACGTTCAGTGGCGGGCAGGGGACCATTCACCAGCCAGCGCTCTCTGGAGAGGCAGGGGCCAGGCCGTGAGCCTCTGCCCATCTCTGTGGGGTAAATGTTCCCCCACGTGGCCGGTTTCGAGAGACCAATATTTTAGCACCAGTTTATGAAGTTCCCACATAGTTTAACTGTTGGCCATTGGGAACCAGTCTAAACAGCTCCAACCCACCACTGGACAAGCCAGGCCCTTAGGGACCCTGTAGCACGCAGGACACCACCTGAGTGAAGGCCACGAGCTGGGCTATGATTATGTAGCATCATACGAATGGTGACACCGAGGCTCAGAACAGATAGTAATTTTCTCAGGGACCCGAGCAGGACTCAAATTCAAGTCCCTAGACTCACCCCGTCTAGTATGGCAGCCACAAGCCACATGTGACCCTTGGACCCTTGATGTAGCGGTGCAATCCGAGATGTTGCTGTAAGTGTAAAATACACACTAGATTTGGAGGACTTTGTAAGAGAAAGGGAAAGAATGTAAAATTCTCATTTAGGTATTTTTGTATCGACTATATTCGTATATTGAAATGAAATTTTGGATAGATTGGGTTACATAAAATATATGTTTGAAACTAGTTGGGATTTTTTTTTTCTAATGTAGCTACTAGGAAATTTAAAGTTCTATATCTGGCTCACGTTGTGTTTCTGTTAGCATGATTCCGGCCAGATGCTTGTCCAGCGCGAGGCATTTCCCACATTCGGGGACGTACAGATGCCCACAGGATGCTCTGTGCAACTGTGCACATTCGTGCATGTACGCACACTCACAGGCACCCTCAAATCCCACCTGTACAAGGCCTCTCACACTATCTGCCCCCCGCCCCCTGCCCAGAGCCGCAGATGTACACGACCCCGCAGACCTGCTCACAGAGCACCTCCCTGAGGACCGCGCCCCCTCCACATGGAGGAAACTACTATTTGGGGGCATCTGCTGTGCCTCCCACTCACAGATCAGCATGGCTCCGTCTGGCTGAGTGGCAGGCATGTGGCAGGTGGCACCTTTAGCAGCAGCACAAGTCCCTTGTGAGAGAAAGGTACTGCCTTGGTGCTGAAACATGACTGCCCACGAATTCGAGCTGACGGTTGGGTAACGACAGCAAAGGCTCCGGGGGCTACGAAGAAGTGGCTTCTTGGGGACCGGCTTTCCCCAGGCGACCTGCTTGCTGCATTTTCTGGCTTGCATTTTTCCTGAGAGCAGTTGCCTGTGACAGAAGGTGCCGTATTGGGAGCCCACTGCTGCGTGCTTCTGAGCAAATTTGCATGCCCTTGGCGTGGGCGTGGGCATGGGCATGGGTGTGGGAAGCAGGAAAACCAACATGGTTTCTTCCAGGCTCTTCTCTGCCTCATCCACAAGCACCCGCGGTCGGCGCACTGCAGGCCCTGCTCTGGCCTCACCACACTGGATCACTAACGGTTAGGAGTCAGGCTCATTTCCAAGTTCACAGTCACTGGGCATCTCCAAAGGGTTCCGTTTTCTTCCCTTAAGCAAGAAATGACAGACCTTCTGGCCCAGGGGACAGTGATCTGACAATCACATGGAGGTAATTGTCCAAACGCGGGCTTTGGATTCTATAAACAGACACGGTGACAGCCCCCAAGGTGGCTCAGTGGGGCCGCGCTTCCGGAAGTCTCAGCAGCCCGAGGCACCCGTCTCAACAATCAGGGAGGGTTCATAAAGAGTCACTACGAAAGGCACGTAGGCTCTGGTGACAAAGCCTTCCTGCTCATAGCTGCTTAATGAGATGGCACATTGCCTGCTGCATTCAAATCAGACCAGCTATCAGAGACACATCTGACTACAGAGGCGCTGGGTTGATGGGACACCAACAGAAGACTCTGGGACCTGTGGTATGTCAGGATGAGGCCTTTCTCAGAAGGGAGGTAAGTCTCTTGTGTCGCACTGCCACTCGTGAGCTCTGAGACTAAGTACGGGGCTGTCCCTTGTGGCCAGAGTTTCCTCCTCAGTAAAAGGAGATGGCTATGGGCTATCAGGAGCTGACAACCCCCACTCAACTTGTCTGTCCTTTGTCGTTTCATGTGACAAGAGGTAGAAGAGGATACACTTCTTGCCAGATACAGTCAGCATTCCATGTCGTCAGAGACCAGGTGCCTTCTGGGCTGGCTGTCCTGCTCAGTGGCGCCTGTGGTCACTAGGTGGACACGGCCATTTCAAGCACGTTTCTTTCCCCCCAAAACTACACAGGAAGTCCTCCAGGGTGGTGACCTGGGTACTATTTCTTCTACCCCTTCCCAAACTGGGCCCACAGTGTTCACCCCAGGGGGTAGTCCGGGATATATAGAATGACCCACTTGTCCCTTGGACATCGGCATGACTGGCTCTGGGTGAATTTGGGCGCAAATGCTAGCAAAAGCATTTGTCATTCATTCATCCAACAGATACCTGTCAAACACCTAGTAGATGCCAGGTGCCAGGTTCTGTTTTCTCGGGGGGTGGGACAGGGCCAGCTTTTTGGATAAGACAATGTTTGAGCCTTTCTCTGAAAACCTGTCACCGGTTGCGGGCTGAACATACAGAAAGAAAAAGGTGAGGTGTTCGAAATACAGAAGCAGTGTGCGTCTGGTTTTAAAAATAAATCGCAAGACATTTCCTTCCTGGTGAAACGCGTTATTGGCTTTGCTTCATTTTGCTGATTAGTCTTGGGCTATTGCATTTCGTTTTGTTTTTAACTCAAGTGGCCAATTCATGACGAGAAGCCTCCAGTGCAAGGACAGCTTAGAAATGTAATAAAGGTAAAATGAGGTGTTTGGGTTCAGATTCCACCGAGATAATTAGGCCCCAGATTGGAGGCAGGGCTCGGAAGCTCGCCGCAGGGCCAACGTACATTATGCTTGTTCATCCCACTGTCCTCCTTGAAACCAAAGGACATGCTTTAGAGGTCATGGGACAGCAGGGGACTCCAATTCTTCTGGAAACCCAAGCCCTCTGCAGTTCGGCACCCACTGCTTGAAATGACCTGTCACCCACAGCCTGAACCAGGTTCTGGATGCCTGGGGACAAAGCACGCTTCCGACATCTCCCTGCTGGGGGACTTTCATCACACTTGTCTCTCTCTGATAGAGAAATCTCTTCCCTTTCAAACGAGATCCCGCAGATGAAGAACAACGACAAAAAATCTATTGAACTTTGTCTCTTCCCGAGATGGAGTTGGGTTTTGATTCTCTGAAAACGAGAACTTGGCCTTGTTCTGTGCCATCCGAGATGGGAGGGGTTTCTTTTTCCTTTCTCCGTTTTCCCCCGTTTCAAGCCGTCAGGGGCACCAATTCTTGGGGGAGGGGGCATCTGACTCAGGGACTCCCTGGCAGAGTGCTGGCTCTCCCGGCACACGGCCAGCCAGGGCTCCCCATCATGCAGGAGCCCACCCATGGCGCCAGCGTTCCTCATCCTACATAGCACAGCTCCAGGTGGTGCCATTCGCATCCTTGTCCAGGGTGGGACAATGCTATCCTTGACTGATAAGAGGAGGTCTCCTCATCTTGGTGAGACACTGAAACGCCAAAGGTCTAGGTCATTTAATGAAAAGAGTTAGCAGTGATCCTGCCTCTAAACTGCCATGTGACCTTGAGCAGGTGGCTGAGCCTCTCAGACCCATGTCTCAGCTGTGACATGTGGGCTCGATCCACATTGGTCTTTCGTTGTGACACGCGGGTCCTGACACTGACACAGCAGGTGACCACACTCAGGGTCCCATGTTGACCAAACTGGATTGTCCCCATAATAAAATACAGTAGACCCTCAGTTAACCGGCACCCACGGGGATGGGTAGGTGCCAGATAAATGTAAGTGGACTCTCTGTGGACCAGAATGCAAGCGGCCCGCGTGCCTGAGAGGGCCAGCGGTCTGAGTCCCGGTTCGCGGAGAGTCCACTGTGCATGCAAAGCGTTTCTCTCTCCCAACCCTGAGAAGCACGAAGCGTCTCTTTTTCCTGCTTTTTAAAAAAACAGTAATAGCCGCAAAAATGACACTTCGTGGTATGGACAGAATGAATGAAGACGTGAAAGAGCGTCCTGGAAGAGGGGCTGCGGCTGAAAGCTGCATTTACACATGCAATGAGGGGTGACCGGTGTGTGCCGCGTCCTGCCGTGGGCCCGCTGCGTCCTGCCGTGGGCTTGCCGCGTCCTGCCGTGGGCCCACTGCATCCTGCTGGCGTCCTTCCGTGGGCCCACCGCGTCCTGCCGTGGGCCCGCCGCGTCCTGCTGGCGTCCTTCCGTGGGCCTGCCGCGTCCTGCCGTGGGCCCGCCGCGTCCTGCTGGCGTCCTGCCGTGGGCCCGCCGCGTCCTGCCGTGGGCCCGCCGCGTCCTGCTGGCGTCCTTCCGTGGGCCTGCCGCGTCCTGCCGTGGGCCCGCCGCGTCCTGCCGGTGTCCTGCCGTGGGCCCGCTGCGTCCTGCTGGCGTCCTGCCGTGGGCTTGCCGCGTCCTGCCGTGAGCCTGCCGCATCCTGCTGGCGTCCTTCCGTGGGCCCGCCGCATCCTGCCGTGGGCCCACCATGTCCT